>JAZKJV010001284.1:0-80794 GCA_037367405.1 Ottelia alismoides
TAGGTCAACTCTCCGGCCCTCCTGGTTGGTCCCACGTGGACCAAACCAGGAAAAAGCCTGGAAATAATGATTGTAAAATCATTTAAAAATAGTAAACGATTTTATTAGTTTTAAATTATAACATGAAAAATGTTTATTTTTTTATAAATTATTTTATTATGATTTTATTTATTTTTATGAGAGGTATTTTTACAAGTTTGCATTTATACCCCTATAGGTATCTATATCTATATATTGTATTCTTTTATTTGTGTATTTAATTTTTATTATTTTTATTTAGTATTTTCTAAAATTATAAAATACTTTTATATACACATATATATTTTTATTTTATTTTTCTGATATATTTTGTATAATTAATAAATTACAAATATGTTTCGTATAGGTATATATTTAGGTACTGTATCTATGTAGTTTATTTTTAAGTATTTTATTTTTGTTTTTATTTAGGTTTTTATTCTTATTTTAATGTACATTATTATTATAAGTAATATTTACAACATTATAAAAATATAAATATATAAAAATAATAAATAATTAATAGATTGAATATTTTAATCAGTACATCTATACAATGAGGGTCCAAAACTCAACTTTCAAACCGTAGCTCCGCCAAGTGCGAAACCACCACCATTAATTAGATTATTTTCTTCTATATACAATTAAAGGTGAGTAGGCTGCATTTGGAGTTTTTATTGGTGAGATACGGGTCTGGGAAGTTGGCATTCTGGATTTTTATTCAGACCATAACTTTTTATCTGTACATTATTTTTCAGTGAAATCAATTTTGTATTTTTCTTTATTAAATTATATACAACTTTCATGTACAAAGTTTCTTTATTTGATGTATAAAAAGTGGAACCAAAAAATAGGTCCCAAAATGAATAAAGAATGAATAGAATGTATAGGTGTTTGACCCTTATCTCCCCCTACTTTATTCCTGGTCGACCTATTCATCAAGATGCCTAGGTCTCGGGGGTTCGGGTCATAAAATATTTACAATATTTTATTCTTTTTCTTTTCTTTTCTTTATTCTATAATTTTGGCCTTAATTACAGTAATTTATACACTAAATAGATGCACATGCATGAATGCTAAGATGATGGAATTAATGATATTTACAGGCATTTGCTAGGGTTTTTGGTGCCAAAATGATAGAATAAAGATGATGAAATGTGGATTCATCACCTACCCTCACCCCTTGCCAGTTTCCTCCACCTTGAACTCTAGCTCCACCTCGCCCACCACCTCCAAATTGACCTCTGGCACCACCTCAACCTCCAAATCCATCTCGCCCTCCAAATCCAGCTCGTCATATGTCCCGACCTCTGACTCCAACTTGCTCTCTGCCTTCTCCTCGACCACTGGATCCACATCTCTCTCCGCATCCATCTCGACCTCCAGTTCCACCTCGCCATCCGTCTTCAACTAGACCCGCTGCTCTATTTCGACCTCCATCTCGCCGTCCACATGGACCTTCAACTCCATCTCGCTCGCCGCCTCTACCTCTCCAGTTGTCTTCCCACTTGCCCTCCACCTTCACCTCGATCTCCGGCTCCATCTCAACCTCCACATCCACCACTACTCCGCATTCCGCCTCGACCTCGAGCTCCGCCTCCATCTCGGCCTCCACCTCCACCACTACTCCTCATTCCGCCTCGACCTCGAGCTCCGCCTCCACCTCACGTCCTCTACCGAGTCCCCGCCGTTGCAGATGTTACGAGGTTCTAGGGTTTTCGGGAGTAGAGAGAGGAAGGGCAATGGACGGCTGGAAAGGGCAAATGACGAGTGGGATGTCATTTTATATCATTTTTTAAAGAGTTCTAATTTTTATGTCACGTGCACTATTGTTGATCAAGAGGTGCCGATTCTTTGTGAGGGAATTATTTCTATGGATTTTTACCCGGCAGACCCTGTAATCTTTTGCAATTACCGCTACGACCTTCGAAACATCCTAATTCCTCCCTCGACCACGTAAACTTGTTAACCCTTACCCTACAGACCCTGTGGTTAACTCACGTTTATTTATCCGTTAAACTTAACCCGTTTCCGTTATGTTGTTTTATATTTTACTCATTTTATTATCAAATTTACATTTAGTGCCATTCCATCATCCGAGTGGAGTCGATCCCCGGAATCCGCTCCCCCACCCCCCAGGCTGTCGCTGCTCCCCCTCTCAGGTGATGCCCCTGGTCGAACCCCGCCAGCTGCTCCCCCTCTCCCCCGCGCCGCTGCACCCTTGGAGATGCCCACCCCCCCCCCCCCGCGGTAGTCGCTGCTCCCCTCTCCCCCGCGCGCGCTACAACACCCTTGGAGATGTCTCCCCCCTCCTCGCGCCGCTGCACCCTTGGACAGCAGCCGCTGCTCCCCCTCTCCCCCACACGCACCGCTGCAACCTTGGAGATGCCCCCCCCCCCCCCCCCGCGCGGCAGCCGCTGCTCGCCCTCTCCCCGCATGCGCCACTGCACCCTTGGAGATGTCTCCCCCCAGCGCCGTTGCACCCTTGGACGACAGCCGCTGCTCCCCCCCCCCCCCCCCCCCCGCATGCGCCGCCGTTGCACCCTTGAAAGAGGAATAGCATTTGGCAAAGAAGTTATCCGAACTCCACAGAGCAACTGGAGAACATTAATCTTCTTCCAATGAAGTTGCCACGTCATCTAATATATACTGAGCTTCCATGATGGTTGCGGAGAGTGAGGATCCAGCGTGAAATGAAACTTGGGACATTTATATATCGTAATCTCTTCCAGGGGACGTGGGATGTCATAGGGAGGCTCCATCTGCTCAAAATTCGAACATTCATTAACCTCGACTTGCTCCAGAGAAGGGAACTTGTAAAGCTGAAGTAACTCTAAGCTGTTGCAGTTCCAAATCTCAAGCCGCCAGAGCTTTGGGAAGGATAATTGTTTCTCTTTTGTTAGATTCATAATGTTAATATCAACAGGTTCAATACTTCGGCCTGGAACCAATTCTTGCAAGCTATCCATATTGTATAGTGCAAGCTTGACCAAAGCAGGTAGTTGGTCGATGGGTGATAACGATGTGCAGCAATTCATCTCGTAAAAGTGAATTTCCTTCAGTTTAGTGAAACATCCATCTCCCATCCAAGATGGAAGCTTGAATCCCCTGCAGCCACATATAAATACTTGTTCTATATTTCGATGAGGTCTCGACTGCTCAAAAACCCCTTCTTCACGACGGGGAATACCCTTGGACGGCAGCCGATGGTCCCCCTCTACCCCGCACATGCCGCTGCACCCTTGGAGATGCCCCCCCCCCCCCCGCGGCAGCCGCTGCTCGCCCTCTCCCCGCGCGCGTCACTGCACCCTTGGAGATGTCTCCCCCAAGCGCCGTTGCACCCTTGGACGGCAGCCGCTGCCCCCCCTTCCCCCCCCCCCCCCGCATGCGCCGCTGCACCTTTGGAGATGCCCCCCCTGCGCCGCTACACCCTTGGAGATGGACCCCCCGGCAGCTGCTGCACCCTTGGAGCTGGGGAACACCCCTCGCGTCGCTGCATCCTTCGAGATGGACCCCCCTCCCCAGCAGCCGCTGCTCCCGCCGCTGCACCCTTGGAGCTGGGGAACACCCCCCCGCGTTGCTGTAGCAGATGGTTCTAGCTTGAAGGATTCTTTTCTTATTTTTATTATTTTGGTTCTTTTCCTATTTTTTAATTGTTTTGGTTGTAAAATGGTTAGGTTAACTCAAGACTAACCCAAGTAATTGACTCAAATATAGTTAAAATTGACGGCAGGGTTGTTGGGTAAGACGGACCAAGTTTACGAGGTCGGGGGAGGAATTAGGATGTTTAGAAGGTCGTAGCGGTAATTGCAAAAGATTATAGGGTCTGCCGGGTAAAAATCCTTATTTCTAGTATCTTACGTTTCTAGTATCTTACATGCTCAAGAGGTACATGTACGTTAATTTCTAGTACCGCTTGTTCATTAAAATAATGTAGAAGTGGGTTTTTTCTACATTATTAATAAGAAACCTACAGTACATTAAAAAGAATTTGTAGCACATGCTATGTTTTTAAGAGGTTAATTATTTGTGGTTACAATATTATATATTTTCAAAGTTCAAGTTGGTTCCACGAGCAATCTAACTTGTTCAATTTTAAGCTTCATAGTTTCAGGGTAGTTTTATAATTTTCTCTCTAAAAGGACTGTGGTGACAGTTTTTTTGTCATTATATGTTTCCCTCATCACAAATCTGTCACTAGTACCCTTTTTCCTTGTAGTGATTACATGCCAAGAAGTTTGAAGGACTGGAAAGATATACCTCCAGGCAACACACACAAAGATCAACCATTTAATAGGAAACTCACATTTACTCGACTTCTTTGAATTTGTTTTTGAAACTCAGAGGAAAAGAATAATTTCATTGCAAATTGTGAGTCCGGAAGGACCTCTTATTTAGCAGGCCTCTTCTCGATTCGTCTTATCCAGTTTTTATCCCATTCTCGGGCGTTATCTTAGTTTGGCTTGCTGCTGCTGACTTAAAGAAGGAAACGAACTTTATTTGCTGGAATGTGAGAGGATTAGGAAGTATTTTCAAATGGAAAAAGACTACTGAACCTGAGGAAGAAATTTATCCTCAATCTTTTACTCCTACCAGAAACAAGATTCAGAATTAACCCTCCAATTCCCTCCGGAGAGGATTGGGAAGAGCCTCCTTCTTCCCAATCGCATGCACCTCTCAAGATATTCAAGGAACCACTAGTAGAGAACATCATCGAGAGCAAGAGTCCTCTTCCGCCTCTAGCAATTGAGGACGCTACATGTGCTTCTTTTGGTGGAACAACAAGAGGGTTGAAGCAACAAGAGTTACATCTTAGCCATATCTCTCTACCCAAAACGACATCAACCAGCAGCCTCGTATCGCTAAATCGGACGGAGGGGAGACCCTCTTCGAGCACTCCAAGCCCCCAACGACCTCTAACGAGTTTAGTCGAGCCCCGTCGTGGAGCATCACGCCCAACATCCTACATGTCTTCAAATCCGCAACTCCGACTGAGTCTCGTGTCGACGAGAACAGAATGCCACCAGTTCTCCGTCGTGTGTGAGCTTCATTTTCGACAAGAGCCTTCCACGGTAGCTGCTCGAGAGCTCGGTTTAGGGATGGGCATGGGCCGTGCCCTGAGTTCATCTAATTATTTCGGGCCTTGGCCGAGTCTAGGCCCGCAAATCTTGTTATTGTTCGGTCCAAATTCAGGTCCGGCCCATTTCCTTTGGGTCGGACTTGGGCCGGGCCCGGCCCAAGACTAGACATGTTCAGTGGAGCTATACAAACGTACCTTGAGCGCCTCATGATTAATTGCCACGAATTCCTCCTAACAACACTCAATCCTTTCCTACTTCAAGAAATGCGACTACCTTGATGATTTCTAGCCTGAAAAAATCCCTACATTGAACAATCCCTACATTGAACATACAATCCTCCTCACATGTAATATAAGATGCAAAACATTTAACCAACAAAATGAAGAATAATATTATATTACTTATGAAAAAAACATTGTAAAATTGTAAATCAATCTCTTCAATTGTAAAACAATGATGTTCTAGTGACAATGCAATGTGAAAAATTCTAAAACCACCACATAATTGAATTTCATTTGCTATCGAAAAATAAAAAAATTCTTTAACAATGATATACCTTAGCAACTAAGCTTGGAGCCTTGGAGGACAATACAACATGAGGTTTGAGAAGTGGGATTTGGGTTTTCTCATGCATGAGGGGTTAGGAGCCTATGACATCAACCGTATTTGGCGTGAGGGGAGGGAACTGGGAGGGAACATATGTCCCCGACTAAGGCCCGCAGGCCACATTTGGGATGGATCGTAGGTTCAATCTTGGGCCATACTACGGGCCACCACTCGGGCCTATGTCGAGAGGGGCCTTGGGCCGGGTCGGGTTGGGGCCATGCCAAGCCCGAGCCTGGCTCAATTAAAATTTGGGTCGATTTTTAGGCCCAGGCCCGGACCAATGTCCTCTTGGGCTTGGGGCTGGGCCGGACTTCGGGCTGGGTCGGGCCGACCCAGTCCAATGCCCATCCCCTAGTTCGGTTCAAGTCTCGAGCGTCACCATCGTCACGCCTAAGGTGAACCGCTTTTGTGCGCCACGTGGAGGCACAAATCCAAGCCTCAAGCGCATGCACGCTACACATGGACCACATATATTTTGCAATCACATCCCCAGACTTCTGGAGAACTGACAAAAGTGCTCTACCTCTTGGACAAATAACAAGGAACCCCTTCTGGGTTTCGATAATTGCATTATATTCCATGCATGCATTTGTTTATATCAATTTATTTATTTGCATTAGGATTTTTATCAGTTGTTATCTTCTGAGATATTGCAATATCAGTTATGTCCTTATTTTTTGAAAATATCACTTGTGCCCCTCGAAAGTTTGAGAAATATCAATTGTGCCTATGAGGGTTAGTTGTCGTTTGCATCTATCCCAAACGAGCATTTATGACAGTGAGATATGACATTTGACCACTGACAGCAAGAGAGCAGGTGACCGTTGAATAAAGTATTTTAGTGTGATTTGGTTGACAGTTGGTGGCTATTAAATAAATAGGAAATGAATGCTCTTGACCGTTGGAAGATATGGACATATTTAACAGCGGCAAAAGTCTTAACAGTTCATCATATAGAAAGAATCAAGAAGGGAGAAATCAAGAAGACTTTCTTTCATGAAATAAACAAAGAAGAATGTTTACATGAATAAGGAATTCATGTATTTATTTACAAAGTTGTTACATTTTGTGATTTTGTATACAGTTTAAGATGCATTGCAATAGGTAACTTATGCGTTGCAATTCGATGGCATCCCCTTCGCGAAGTTTAACATCATATCATGGTGATTCTAGAGCCCAAATAAGATGTCTTTGTGACATTCCAGCGGTGGTGAAAACATCAGGAAAACCTTGGAGTAAAGGATTGAAGTTTTACACATGCCACCATAAGATCTGCTACTTTTTTCAGTACCCAAGCACAGATCAGATGTTGTCATTAATATCTTGTAAAATTGTGGAAGTAGAGAAGCATTTAAGGGAGATGATTGTTATAATGAAGCTCGTACTGATATTTTTTATGGTTGTTGTAGCTACATATGTGTATATATATAAAGAAACTGAGATCGGTTGCATACCTCTAATGGATGTGTTCTGTTGCAAAGTTTTTCCTTGTATTGTGTTTGTTACATACCAAACAGTAGATGATACGAAAACATAATCTCTAAGTAATAATATTACAAACCAGACATCAGTGTAGTAGATTTGGATGCATAACCTTAGACTTCAGAAATCAAACGTTACCAAAAAATAGCTCTAAAGTAGTTATTAATTACAAAAAGATTTTCAAGTTTGTTACTAAATATTACATACATCAAACATTTCACTGTATCATATGTTTAAAGCCCTCAAAAAACGGAATCGACTGCAAGGACATTGAAAACCTTCTTGTATGCTCTCACCAAAAAATAGCTTCAAAGTATCATCTCCCTCGTAGGCTCTGTGCATACATCTATAATTCCACAGTAGTCTGCCCTTGAAGTCATTCACCCAAAAAAAACTCCAACACGTCCACGCCTCCTTGAAGTCATTCACACAAAAAAACTCCAACACGTCCACATCTCCATGAAGTCATTCACATAAAAAACTCGAAGAAGTCATTCACACAAAAAAAACTCAAAGATGTCATTCACACAATAAGCAATCGAATAAGATGAATCATCCATTTAGATAGCATGAATACCTTAATCGAGGGTGCAATGTGGACCTTCTGATGTGGGATCAAGTGATTGGCTTGCCTTTCCAGGAGGTCCACACCTCCTTGGCATGTAATCTTCTTGGCGACGTTTTTTTTTGGTTGAGCCACCGGTAGTTTTCTTGACGCAGTTCCACTATAAAGTCATATGTAAAAGCAAGTAAAGGATGTTGCAAGTGTTTGAATTTGATAATAATGCCAATTTATATAGGAAAAAACATGTTTGAATGCAAACCTTTTACTTGCCAGAGAAATTGCATCATTGGAGGTTTATGCATCTTGTTGGCTTTGGGATGGATGCATTGTTGGTTGCTGATTAATTGCCTCTTTGCAGGTGTTCTTGTGAAGAACATATGATCCACAACGGGCACATAGATGATGAGCTCTTGGTTTCTTTACTACCGCATCCTTCGAGCGAATTCTGTTCTTTTTTGATCTCCCTAAAGGTCGTTTGGTATGAGGTGTACCGACAACATATGGCAGCTTAACTGTGGCCCAAAAATCTTTGTCGGGTAATGGTGCTATGCCAAAGTCATAGTACTTCATGTATATTACCAGGCTATAATGATGGGAGATGTAATCCTCCTACCTTACCCCTCATATGCTGCTGAGAACAACATTTCCAAGCCTACTAGGGAGGCCACATATCTGCCATCGATTGCACGTACACTTATGTGCCTCTATGTCAATGGCATACTGCCCACAAGGCATCTCCACTTCTGCATCTCTGTCACTTGATTGTCTAATAATAAAACACTGCAAATCTCTTGTGATTCCCATTACATATTCTAATGCGAGAGGGACCAAATCACCCGTTAGTTGTATTACTCTACATTTTCTCTCGTCCATCATTGTCATAATTTTCTGTCGAATCCAATCACACAAGCTCGCAAATGGGTAGATATCGTGCCTTTGAGATCCAAGCATTAAAGCTTTCACTCAAGTTATTGATTATGTAAGAACATTGAGCTGCTTCATGGAAATGGTGCCGAGTCCAATTCTAAGAGAGTTTCGCTAAATTAATCAAATGCTTTTTTTAATTTTTGAATTTCACTCATGTTCTGTAATAATGTCTCCTTTCATATGCACGTGCAACCAACCAAACAAGCCTCTCCAGGTCTTCTCCTGGAAATTCCTTTTTGAAGTTCTTGTAGACATGACTCATGCATGCCCTATGATCTGCTTGCGGAAAAAATTTCATCATTGCCCCTTTAAGGCTCTTTTGTGCATAAAAAATGATTGCTAATCCCCTCCCACATTCAAATTCGAGCTCTACATGCAACTTCTCTATGAAATATGTACAAGAATCAATGGACTCATCCTCATAGATGCGGAAAGCAAACAGGAAAAAGGCCATTCATTCCATCAAGTGTCGTGGCTACCAATAAGGTCCCAAGATATTTCCCTTTTAGATGGCATCCATCTAACCAAGGAAAGGCCTACAATCATTTTTAAACCCACTTATAAAAGCCTTGAAGCAAATGAAAATTCGTAAAAATGCATCATCATTCTTTGTGATATAATCAATCACAGATATTGGGTTCCTTAATTTTAATTCGTAGATCAAACTCGACACCTTTGGGTAGGTAAGCTCAACCTTCTCAAAAATTAAGTCTAGTGCAATGTCCCTTCCCCTGTAAATTCTGAGATAGGGAATTCTCACACTAAATTCCTCCCATATTCTACCTGAAATATCTTTCAACAGCCAAAGTGGGATTTTCCCTCAACAACTTCTCACAAAAATTTTGCAATCCACCTTTGCTTTGCCATCCCCGTAGCAACTTTGTTGATACTGTTGCAAGTATGAAGTTCTAACAAGATTTTGATGCGAAATGTGACTCCTCCTGCAAGCCTTGGATGCATGGATGCGCCCATGCACCCATCACTAGCACACCTTGCTGTGATTCTTGTAGGATCTGACTTGATAAACTTCACTTTGAATTTGTTTTTTAAGCAGTACGCAACAAGCTTGAAACGAAATGTCACATGATATGCGAAATCACAACTCACTTTGAAGTACAGGTTCTCAACTTCGAAATTTAGACCCTCATAGTCCTATATGTGTTCGATCTCTAAGTCGAAGCCCTCGTCACTAGCAAAACTCCTATCAATACTTTCAGATGTATCTATGGATGATTTGGCAATCCATTCATCATCTGAATCGTCGTCACTGAATACATCTTCAATTTCAGGGCCTGCATCAAAATCTTCTTCTAAGGAATGCCTTCTATCTTTTGAAGCTGCTCTAGTGGATCTTTTTCATTCTTGTGCAGCAACTCGATGGGACATTCAAAGAGCTAGTTCGTTATCTTTGTGTGCAATGGATGAATTTCTTTTGTCTTCCCTTCTCTGTACCAAATTGTGGTGACTTCCCAATGGCAGAGGAAGGTTGACCACCACGTCGTATGGTTTCTTCCTGTATTGTTTCTTCTCTTTGGACTTTCTGCCTTACAGACCTCGGTGTTCTTGTAACCACTGTTTTGTGGTGCATTCTAGATGTCTTTGGTGTTTTAGCAATGCCATGTGTTCATCTACTATATTACCATCACCAACTATTATGGGTGGTTCTGCCATGGATGTATAACGATCTTGCATAGTTTTTTACCCCAGGTGTACCCACTTCTTCATGTCCCAAATGCCCTTTGTCAACAACACCCCCTCCCCCTCCCCCATATCACCCCCTTCTCCCCCTATATCACCCTTCCCCCCTCCATATAACCTCCTCCCTAGAGAGAATCAAAGAAGTCATCAGGGAGATCAGACATCCCCAGCTGTTCTGATGTTGCATTAGATGATTGTCCATGTTCTTGTACTTCTAATTTGCTCTTTGTCTCTTTCTTTGCCTCATTGGCTTCAATATACGAGAGAGAACTAATGTCGATGAAACCAACAATGAGTTCCACATCACTTCCTTCCATGTGGGCATTGAACATACACATCATGTATGCTTCATTTGAGACAACAACAAAACAGCTTGCTCTCCACTTTGGATCTTTGTAGCGCATTAATAGGACCGAAGAACTGTCTCAAGGAACAATCTTCGATAGAGTGTCGATCACGTCAAATTAGCAAGTGAAATCAGGGTCATTCCAACCATCTCCTCCACAAAGTCCACATATTTTTCTCCCCTGATATCCTTCGTGTCCTTAAACTACCTGTTGTGTCTCACACGGACTGTCAGCACACCTTTCTCTCCATTGTACCAACCCATCCTACATTCGAGCACAACAAAAGAGATGGTGCACCTTGGATATGCGTAAACCTTGAATTCGAGAAAAATTGCTCTCCATCAAACCCAAAAAAGTTTGATCAAAACCCTAAATCCAATGAATCCGAAAACCCTAAAATCGATCAATACGAGTAAACCTTGAAGCTAAGAAGATTTAGTAAGAATGCAATGGAGAAACTCCACACTTGATTAAAGTCATCAATACGAAAATCCCCAAACCCTAACTAACCTGGAGAATGCAATGGAGAAGCTCTCCAGTGGATTAAAATCGTCAATACGAAAATACACACTAGGATTCGACCAGCTTGTGAAGCTCCTCAGCCTGTTGTAGAAGAAAAGGGAGACAACAGTTGGAGACTGCTGAGCTTCTTTGGGAAGGACACAATGACAAACAGATTTTGGGGGGAAAACGATACTTTCTAAGTTCTCTTCTCCTACCATTTGCACACTGTTAGGACACGTGGGTAGCTTAATTTCTCCCACCCACACTTTTGCCTTGAGATTCGTAGGGGTTACTGCACTTGAGTCATGTATAACCACGGTCAGACCATTCCCAATAACGATGATGTTACAGAGGGGCGCAATTGCTAACGATGAAACTTTTGAGGGGTACAAGTGATATTTACAAAAGAGGAGGGGTATAACTGATATTGTGATATCTTAGAGGGACAACACTGATAAAATCCTTTGCATTAATACCATTGGAGTATTGTTTTCAACCATCGGTCATCATAATTTTTTAATTCTAAAAAATTCATTGTGTAGATCAATTAATATTCTTTATTTTGATATTTATTGATATTTTGTAGCTTAAGATGATTTATTATCATTATTATTGTGGTGAAAGGTTGAATAATTTATCCATTCCATGATCTTCAATTCATAATAAATAAAAAATAGCTCGAAAAATTTCCAAAAAAATCACATTGAGCAAAATTAGTTATGCTCTATTTTATTCCAAATTTCATCTCATTTGAGTACAATATTTTCTTAAAATAAATTATTTAATGATCTTCGTAATTGATTTTTAATTGCTCAAAACATGGTACTTCTAGGATATTAAATTGTTCTAGATTATTAAACTTAGGGTTATTTAGGACATTTTAAGTTCAGAAAATATTGAGGTTTGGTATTTATTGAATTTAATTTACTCAAGATCACCCTATTTGCATTAGTTAATTAATAATACATTTCTTATCTTAAAAATCCTCAAAATTCACGGTAGATTAGCTTGCATCATATCACATCTTGATCATGTTTTGTAGTGTTTGGATCTGATTAGATTGAGAAATTGTTAAAATAGCCATGAATTTGGTCACATTTGCATGGCATTAAATATTTGCATAAAAAAATCTCTAAAAGCCATTCTCCAAAAAATCTGACATTAAATTCTTCAAATATAATCTTGAGTATGTAATTACTTCCATATGTTCAACCATATGTTCAACCTTGAGCTTACCCCAAGGAAAATAAAATTGTTCGCTTTTCACATTAACTTGATATTAGTTAATTGCCCGACTACAACAACATTATATCACAGAAATTAACTAGGGAGTTTAGTGGTTCATCATCTGGAAATGATGGATATAAAGTAAAGGGAATGTGTTGATCTTTATTTCGCAATAATTTTAGGTGAAATTCTATCAAGATTTTTTGATATATTCTGGAGGATATTGTTTGATACCCCAAGATTATCTATAGACGCAAGGATATGATTTTTGATCCTTTGTAGAAATGCTGCTATCTTTAGAAATCTTATATTTCGATTCCCTTCCTAAATCGATCTTACTTTTGCTCTCTGATTTAAATCACTGGGATTCATCAAGGATTCTAGAGATTTGTGTAATGCAGAAAGTTGGTTAGATTCGGTATGGTCAAGCTACGCTACAGTCATTTGCTTCTCAAGTTGGTTAATCTCCTTTTCAAATCGACTCCATCTTAGAATGGATCGAGGAATGTTTTCCTTTTTCCATACAACAGTGCATATTTTGAGCCTATTCATCTTAAGGTATTAGGTGCGGAGTGTGTTTTGAGCTTGGATTTAGGCCATCCAAGATGATGTCACTGGTATGGTGAAGGTTGGTTTTTTTAAGACGAAACCCTTCCATTTTGGAAGGGACTTTGGCATTCTTCAGTGTTGACAAGGAAATGACCAAGGTTTTTCGATCGGAGAATATTTTAGGTAAGCATGCAATGTTTGCGGACTCGAGTGATGTCGAGAAGGAGGTTGAGAAGAAGACACTGTCCATCTTGGCCTTATCAACTTGAGATACATTAATCCAAGTATAGTTTGAAAGGGGATTTCCTAGATCTATCAATCAAGAATTATGGTAATTGTCTCTTTGATGAAGCTTCACTTGAGAAACAAAAGAGGTTGAAGTTTCCTACCAAAACAAGGTAATCCGATTGGGAGGAGTTGATGGAAATGTGGCGTAGAAACTCTTCTTTTCCATTGCCTTGTATGTTTACAACTTGGAGGTCAATGGATAAAGTTTTATGAGTTAGACTAATGATGGTAGAGAAGTCACTATCATTATATCATTGGATCCCAACCAGTTAGAAAGAATCCTCAGGACGTGCAAGTTTGGTTAAAGTACCAATAAAAGTGTTTAAGAGAGGAAACTCTTGTGTGCTAAAGTTGTAAATTCTCGAATGTTCTACTACAAGATACTCGATGCTCTTTTATCAGTTTTAAGATAACTAGGAATGAAAGTCATATATATTCAAACATCTGGGTTCTTCACCACCCAAACCATAGAAATAAATCAAAATTTTTTTGTATTGGAACTGTTCAAGAGAGGAAAGCTCTTGCTTGTGTGTTAAGGTTGTCAATTTTTGTTTCTTGAATTGCAATGATATTTTTCTTGTTTGTATGCTCCAGATTTTCTCAACCATGCTAGCTTCGTCGAATGTACAACCTTGCTTGGATCACTTGCTTCCATATTGAGAGTGTTTTCCATCCTCTCTATTGCATCTTTTGAGGGGAGGAAGAAAGTTTTTTCTACAATTTTTTCACAATGCTTAGCTCCCACTCTCTTAAGCCATAGCATTGTATTCTCTCTGTCCACCTCATTTGTGTATTTGTTTATCAATGTCTAAGGAGAAATCATCGTAGGTTAAGAATGATGTCGCGTCTAAGTTCACCCTATCCTAGGAGGAGTCGAGGCAAAGGTCAAAGTTAAAGGGTATTAGCCCTACAATGGAAGGTGCTTGGTTCCAATGGAATGACTATTATTGTGAGTCCGCAAAACGGTATTGTGTAAACTAACTAACTTTTCATGGTGTTTTCGACTAAAAGGTCTCGCATTAGTGAAGGCAACATCCTTACAGTAATGGAGAGGGTAAAATGATGCTTTAAACGCTCCATCTTTTGTGACAAATTCAATCCCTTTCGGGATGTCATGGGATATTGGGGATGTATACGAGAAGTTTGATGACCACAACATCTTTACAGTCGACGACTAACGAGGAGAATCTTAAAAGGTAGAAGTTTTCCTTGAGTTGAGACAGCTTTCTGTGCAGCGCATCCCGCAATAAAATCACTCCTTATCGGACCCACCAATGGAGAAACTCCAATCAAATCAACAAAAGCTACACCAGTCGGGAATCGAACATGGGTTTGTACCGTGGCAACTCTTTGACTTATTGGTCAAAGACTCTGCTGGATAAAACTATAAAAATATGTTAAGATGAAAGTTAAAAGAGTTAAGAGTCCTTGATTTAAAGGATAAGGAAGGGATATATATTGTAGACAAAAAAGTAATTGATGGTATAACTATAATGTAGTCCTTTCTTTAGGGTAGCCTAGTTATCTTGGGACGAAGTCCACGCCTCTTGAGATAAGAAAACATTACTATTACAGAATTGACATATGGTAATGAATAATTTATATATTTGTGGATATGTCCCATCAATTAAGTATATAAAAATGAATATTGTTTATTGCAAAATTAGCTATGGTTCTTGTTTGTAGCATCAAAAGATACATGTTTGTCCGTAGCTACCACCAAGCTATTAAATGCCTAATTAAGACAGTTCGTCAACTCTTGCTTTTTTTGGTCTTGGTATCAAGAGGAATGATTTTCACGACAAAGGCATTGATTGGGAAGCACAAAATGAAATTCCAACCACATTCCCAAAAGATCAGGGTTTAATGCAAGAGAAAGAAGATCCACTGAATCATTTTTTAAACAATATTCATCAATGGCTATGCCATCGTTAGGGGTGCTAATTGAATCGAATCATTCGAATTCGATTAAGATTCGTTCGATAAAAATTCGGAAAAAGTTCGATTCGAAATCAAATGAATTGAATTTGAATTTAACTTGTGGATTCGATTCCTAAATGAATCGAATCTGAATTCACTTGGATTCGTTCGATAACAATTCGATTCGATTCGACACACACACACACACACACATATATATATATATATATATATGATATAGTATGAGACATTATAAATATATATATATATAAATAAATGTCGTATATATTTTACAAAATTCCCACAAATGATATACATTTTAATATAATAATTAATATTTTTCATGATCTTATTATGAACATTCCATTTTTGAAATGCAAATTGCAAAATCCACATATCCCCTTTTTTACTCCCCCAAATTCTCTCTCACATCGTCAATCACGAGAAAAAGCCCTAAATTTTGCATCTGCTTCCAACATCGTCGCCTACAATTGTCGCTCCTGTGTGTGCTCCATCGTCATCCTCTCTAGCCTCCCACAGCCCGTTCCAACGTCGGCTCTAGCCTCCTGCATCCCCTCTCCTGATCGCTCTAACGCTACCAACCTCCCTCTCCTGCTCGTCCTCTCCAACGTTGCCAGTTCCAACCTCCCAAAGCCCGCTCTTGTTCGATCCCGCCGTCAACGGCGCCACCCTCTCGATCGCAAAACCCACCACCAGAGAGTGTTCTCCCCATATCGTGCTCTCCCCCACTGTCAACAACAACACCGGTTCTTGACTCACCAATGTTGCAACATCTCCGCATCACTCCCGCAGCAACTGATATCGCCACACGCACCATCAATGTTGGTATGGAAAAATCTTTGCGAATCAAGTTCAAAAAATTCTATTATATCAAGTATACGATCTTAGTTTTTGCTCAATATATGTGACATATTATGTCCATTAATCTATTATAAGAAGTATACATGTATAACTTAATCTAATTAGTGCATTCAAGGGAGACAAATGGGAATACTCCCTAACACAAAATTGATAGAGATGTTCAAATCTGTATAGATACAAGCAATTCGATTTTTTTCACCAAAATAATAAAATGAGCAGACTAAAATATAGTTTGGACATTACTGATTTCAGCAAATTCTCCGTGACATCTATTTAAACTATAAATCTAATGAAGGGGCTAAAATTCATATCTTTGGTTATCTACAAACTTATTGATGAAAAAAAAATCAATTATGTATTCTATATTTTTATTCTTCTTCATACGCTTTTGCAAGTAGGGGTGGAGGAATTCTCCAAAAAATACCATTTCTAAATTATCTTGATGATGATGAATAATTTATTTTCATCAAGACAAATAATAGAATGAAGTGATCCCTATTGGTAGAAGAAGATTTATAGCGAGAAAAGGTAGCAGGATCTCAAGGAATCAAGGTCATACACGTAAAGATGAACCAATTTTAATCATGAGTCATAGCTCGTTCTCTTCACAGTTGTGCATCTTCTGTAGGCAACATAGCTTAGTTGGAATGGCACCAATGAATTGGTTAGTTTCGTTTCTAAGTATTGTGGGAATTGTGAAAATAATTCGATATGAAATGAATCGAATTTGAATATTCGAAACTACAAACGAATTGAATTTGAATTTAGATTAGAAATTCATTTAAAATTCGATTTGAATTCGGATTCGAAAATTTTATAATGAATTGAATCTGAATCTAGGTGGATTCGAATATATTCGATTCGATTAGCACCCCTAGTCATCGTTAAATGAATCTTACTAACGAATATGATATCCGATGTTAATTTCAAGAAAAAAAAGTAATTTTTTCAAAGAATAATATTTGTTCTCATATACAATTAAATAAAAAGATATAACAATGAATATTCACATTATCAATTGTCGATCAATTTGTTGTAATGATATCTACGAATACACATAGTTATTTCAAATTTAAAGAATCAAAGAACACATTATATTTGTTACTATACATTTAAATGCGCAAGATATAACAAGTTTTAAATTATTCGTTGCCTTAGTCTAATTTTATTAGCTGTGTAGCTTCTTGTGTTTTTACGTTGGACTGATAAATAGATTTGAGTGTGCGTCCTTTTCTTTTTATTGTTGCAAATTTCAAGAGTAAAGTGGTATACATTTTAACAATGAAGGCTACATCAATGAATATCAAAGTATTTATCACATTACCCAAAATTTGTTGCAGTGAATTTACTATGATAATTCACATGTTGTCATACTTTGCTGTCTGGTCTTATGGTTCTATGACTTTCGAGCATTGAGATTATGAAAAAAACATCGAAATACACGACCCAATTAAAGCCCATATGCGAAACCTAAGGACGTCTTAGATTGGCTCACTCTAAAAATCTATGGGTCCATTTATTTGTTTACAACTTACGACTTCTGTGTTGGATTATACGAAGCTTCCGTTCTTGATATTTGAAATTCAAACCTCTATCATTGCTGCCTGTTGAACGTTTCAAGCAGTCACAACTATAGCCAACGGCATAATTTTTGCAGGTTGTGATATATTCGAGCCTTTAATAATTAATAGGGTAAATTATAATTTAGGTCCCCATCTATAGGTCAGATCTCAGAATGGGTTCCGATCTTTAAATTGTAACAATTCGGGTCGCATGATCATTTAAGAAATGGAAATTTTGGGGTTCATGACGAATATACCCTTGGTGGGAAGGAAATGGGGGTTGAGTTCCAACTTTTAAACAAGGGCATACTCATCATTAGCCTCAAAAAGTTCCTTACATTAATGACTTAGGACCCGAAACGTTACAATTTAAAGATCGGGATCCATTCTGAGATCCGACCCATAGATGGAGACCCAAATTGTAATTTATCCTAATTAATAATGCAATAAAGAAATTATACTTCAGTACTATCACGTGTGTGGAAAGAAAATGACAGTCCATAAATACGCCAATTCTGTTATCTTATTTCCAAAGAAGAAACTCAAATATCCACAGTCGAAAAATATAGGATGCACCCTGAAACAGGTAATGGATAACACATATCCTTGGAATAAATAATAGGCTTCCAGTCTTGGTGTGCTTTAATAAACAGGTAATTGTACGCGTAAATATATATTATACGGATCTTATGGATCATTTGAATTTCCGTCAGCTTCAATATTGATCAGCCTCAGCTTTCATGTCGAAGATGACGGGCAGCTTTCTAACGAGTAATTTAGCATGCATATCATGGTAGTTTCTTTATCATCATCATCATCATCATTATTAGTTATTCGACAGCAAATTAATAGGCCTGAGTTGTTGATAGGCCTGACCAACGGGCTGAAGGCTCACCTGCTCAGCCCACTCATGGATCGGGTTTGGGCTATGAGATTTAAGAACAGGTCAACCCGACTTTACCCAAAAAAATAAAAAATATATAAATATAAGTTGAATAACACATGTTAATATGATACACTTCAAAATTTAATATGTGACATTATTTTTAAATAAAAATTAATAATTTATATGCCAAGTAACATGTAAATTACTTATATTAGTTATATAAAGTATAAATGATATTAATAAAATTATTTATACATATTAAATATTATTAGAAAATTGAATAGATAAAGAGAGAAATAAGGCCTGAGATGGCCCATGGATGGGCTTTGGACATTGATTTTTGAATCTTATCTCGTTCAACTTGACCAATAGACCGATCGGTCTGCATTTTGATCAGGTCTAGTTGTTGATCATCCCAGCAGCTAAATTATCCTCCCAATAATTTAATGACAATAGATGTGTTTCGAATGTTTAGGTGCCATTTTTAATTTGAAGTTTAATGCCAGCGCTTAAATAAGACGACGCCAATCGTTTCGTCTGCTTCCATGTTTGCCATTTAGTACTTAAGATTCTATGTCGTTTCCTTAACTGCAAAATATGTCAATTTCATACATACGATTGCAAGAATGAAGTGGTATTCTTGTTGTTGTTGGAAATGGATATCATAGCTTCATTATGATAGTATATCATTAATGGTTTTTAAATAAATTCATGACTCCTATGACCTAAAAAATATCTCGTATAAAACAATAAATTCGGTCTCAATAATATATGGGCACCTCGGAATGGTTTTTTTTTCAAATCCAATTGGAGTATTCGCCAAAATGATCTTAAAGTAATAGTCCGATATGAATATATTTGTATCTGATCTGTTATTGTATTCGCATTATCTATATATTGATTTATGTATTCATTTTCATGTTAAAGTGATACGGATATGGATATCAATTTGATATCTGCGAATACTCGCATTCTTATTCCTATATCCATTTTCGTACGTAAATATAGTTGTAGATTTATTTATGTCACTTTGCTTTACAACACATTATGATTGCATTCACCATTTCTGATACAATTTTTATGATCATATAGATATTCGATGTATCTATTTTATGTGTAAATCATCTTAAACATGTAAACTTTAATTAATCTATTAAATATTTGCATTATAATCCGTATACAATACGTATTCATTTATACTCGTATTCATTTTTAATCAGTTGATAACACATTTTCATATTCATCAATACTCTTACTTATAGATATGGATATGATTATACCTACATTCATATCTGTATCTCATCGTCTCCATCCCTAAGCACTACTCATACTTGTTAACACCCTAAACATTCAAGACTGAAATGCTAAATAAACTCCCTCTGACTCGTCCAAGGCTTTTTGCTCACGGATTTTCCTACTTAAATTACAAATATCTAATTCACGGAAGATCTGCTTTCATCAAACTTGATGACGAGATGTTAAAGCACATAGTTTTTTTTATGAAAGATAGGGTGACCTCTCGAGTTGAGAGTCACCGCAAAGCCATTATATTACTAAAAAGGCAGGTACATTACAGTTTACCTTAACTCCCAAAAGTTTAAGAGAGCTTTACAATGAGATACGACATTCTCTGGGTAGAATCTCTGACTATTAAAGAGGAGGTCATTTCTCGCTATCCAGATTGCCCATAGCACACCGAATGGTCTTGCAACATCGTCCGTTGAGCCGCCACCTACCCCATCCCAAAAGCTGAGTAGGCCGCTCGTATCTACCCATGGGATCACCATTTCTCTCCAGACCTTCTGTGAGGACTCACATGTGAAGAAAAGATGGTCCGAGGTCTCCGACTACTCCCCACACCTGTCACAGGTAACATCCTGAAGATCGAAAATTCTCGCCCTCCTGTCTTTGTCCAAAAGTCAGCCCCTTCTCAAGCACCAAATGAAGACTTTTATCATGTTTGGTATCTTACTTGCCCAGATAATCTTCATGTCCTTGCACAGGTCTTAATCTTGATCCTGACCAACATTTCTCAGATCTTTGTATAGCTGTTTTACAGAAAATTTCTTGTCCGCCCATTCAAAATGATCCCTTGTCTGTGAGAAATCATTTTGTAAGGGAAGCATGTCCAATAATCTAACTAGGTCCTCCTGCCTCCTAGCTGACAACACAGTAGCAAATTCAGGTCTCCACTGTCCAGAATGCGCCAACTCCTTAACAGTTGCCTCCTTCGACGTTGCCAAAGCATAGAGTCTTGGAAAGAGCAGCTCCAACGGGTCCACCCCTAGCCAGTTGTCCCTCCAGAATCGGAAACCTTCTCCATCTCCAAGTTTCGATGAAAGCCTGATGGATATAGTTGTCAAGACGTCTCGTATCCCTTTCCAAAGAGACGACTCAAACCGCAGAGACATTGCTTCTAAAGTTCCACTAACACTGTAAATCTTTCTCATCAACCTTGCTACAAGATCCATAGAAGGACCCCAGATACGTAAGACCTACTTTGCTAGCAATGCCCTATTCATACATACCAGATCCCGAACTCCCAGTCCCCCTTGTTAAAGCACATAGTTAGCAACCTACTTTTATCGATCTCGGTGCTAAAAATAAATGCACTCAAAATTTGGATTTGTGTGATATTAATCTTTATTAGATCTAGAGAATTTAATGGAAAACATCACATGTAGGACTTCTCAATCTTCTACCTAGGATTCCCTATATAGTTGAACTCCATCAAGTCTAATGCATGGTGATGGGAACAAATATGCAAGCAAAAAAAATAAAGATGTTGGGAAAAAAACTTCAGTAACACCATGTTTTATGTTGATATGCATTAGATCCTTATTATTAGGGATCTATCTATTCATATGATAGTAGACTCTTGATTTGGGAATCCATCTATATTCTGATTGTTTAAATGATACATCTGGATTCCAACTATTTAGAAATGTGCATGTTCTTCCTGATGGAGATCTGGAGATCTTTCGATTCAGAGAGATCTAGAAACATGCTCATTTATATAGATCAGAGAATCTGCTCATTAGGGAGATTTGTCTATATGAGGTACTATATAAAGTTACTATATAAATACCTAAAGGTTTAATGGTTTGAATAATTATGATCTATTTCAGTTGTTCCAACATATTTGAAAAGATCTATTATCATTGTCTAGAACATGGCCAACTATGGGTAAACATAGTAAATGTTGTGTTGTGATTATATTTCTTCTATTTGTGCTTGGGTATATTGTGTTTGATTATGGATGAATTGACAAGTCACATTCAAGATGAGATACCTTGGTGTATGTTATCTGTTGATTATGTTGTTTTGATTGATGAGACTAGAGATGGAGTAAATGAGAAGTTAGAGGTTTAGAGATATGCATTGGAGACTAAAGGATTTCGTATAAGTAGGGATAAGATTGAATATATAGAGTGCATCTTTGATGGCAATAATGATGAAGGAATTGAGATGAAGATTGGTGACGATAGCATTCAGAAGAGAGATTCTTTTAGATACCTGGGATCTATTTTGCAACATGATGGAGAAATTGATGGAGATGTTACTAATAGAATAAATGTAGGCTGGCTAAAGTGGAGAGGAGCCTCTACCGTTTTCTGTGATAAGAAACTCCTTTAAAATCAAATGGAAGGTTTTACAAAGCAGCTGTGAAACTTGCTATGCTATATGGATATGAATGTTGGCCTGTGAACCATAGACATGTGCAGAGAATGCGAGTAGCAGAAATGAAAATGCTAAGGTGGATGTGTAGACACACACACACATGTAAAGATTGAACTCAGAATGATGCAATCAAAAATAAAGTTGGTGTAGCTCCGATCGAGGATAAGATGCGAAAGAATCGGTTAAGATGGTTTGGTCATTTGCAAAGAAGGCCAGCTGATGCGCCAGTTAAGAGATGCGAGTTGAGATGTTGAGCTGGCTAAGAGAGGGCGAGGACAACTCAAGAAATATTGGAATGAGACTATACTAAGGGATCTTAATTTTTTGGTATAAGTCCAGCATCGTCCCAAGTTAGATATGAATGGAGACATAGAATGCATGAAGCCGATCCTACTTAATTATGAGGAAAGGCTTTGTTGCTGTTGTATGTGCTTGATATATTCTCTACTTCGACTATGCACAACAAATTGATATCATATCTAGTAAGTTTGCGTAATGCACGATTGAGATGACATTGCATAATATGAAGATCAAGAAGTTCACGAACAACCTTTAGTAGGTCAAGTTTCATGTTACGTCCTTCATAAGCAGCATGCCATCTGGATATCATTGCACAAAGATCGGAGGAAGGCACTCAAGGCCATGGAGTTTTTTGTGCAGGAAGAAACATTGTACTCGATTATAATGTTATTTCTATATATAAGATTATCTTGGAGGTTGCTTTAAGAAGACCATCACGAGTCTGTGTTTAAGGCTGGAGAATCTAGACATGCAGATTCTCTTACAAGCAAGTTATTGTTGAGAAACAAAAATTATCACTCCATATGTAAAAAGTTACCCCAGTAAAAGTGCATGTAAATCGTTTAATTTTTTTCTAGATTTGAGAAGTATAAAATCTAAAATACATGATAAGGATATGGTTTTGATTTTACTTGTGACTGCAACTAACTAGCAGCTCCTCCGAAATCATAACCGCTCATCACTACCAAGATCCTAACCGTCAGATCAAATCCAACGATCTAATCTCAGCCTTTCGCCCGCGCTCCCATCCTAGCCGTCGGATCGCTAGATCCAACGGCTGGGAGGTCGTCTTCCTCCTCGTAACCCCCCTTGTCCTCATCCGTTTCACCTCGTAACAACTGCTCCCCTTCCTATTCTGGCCGGCGCTCCGACCATCCCCTCGAGCTCCTAACCGCCTTCCCCGCGTAGCCATAACCTCCGTCTCCCTCGCGTAACTCCTACGACCTCCTTCCATCATTCCCTCACCATTAAAACCACCATTGAAACTCATCGCCTCATCACGTAACCTCCATTTTTCCTCCACCTATAAAACCTCGTCCACCACCTCCGATCACCTCGTCCACCATTTTGGGCTCTAGCCCAGTCTCCCCCGCCCCTCCGGTGACAGCGGAGAGGGCGGGATGCCGTATGAGTCTCTGTTTCTGACGAAATTTAATAGAATGTTAGAGGGATATAGTGATGAATATACAAATTTTCTATAGATATAACAACATAGTTTTTCATCCAGCCAAACCCATCTAGAAAGAGTTGATAATAAATACATTTTTTAACTTTCCAAATCTTTGGAGCGTAGAAAACTTCCTGTAGGATGATTACGCTTCCTCCAAGGTCCAACCTTAATGTTCCATGATCTTCCGCATCGAGGTAGGTATTATTTCCCATGCATATATTATGTTCACTCTTTTTTAAGTCTTTTGGGGGTCCACTAATCCCTCTTTTATTTTTGCAATGTAGGGGGTCGCATCAAAGTCGATCCACCAGCCATCGCACTCAGTTGTGGCTGAGTTACGTTAAGCACTACATTGAGTTCCTGACATCTTAGGGCCTTTCTTTTCTAGCATATTGATGTGTCTAGCATGTTTCCTATGGACAATTGGCCTTAAAATGACTAAACTTCTGTCAACTGTAACAAGCTCCACATGGTGTTTTCCCATGTCATCCCATGATCTGAGCTTTGAAGGTTTCTTGTCAGTTCTTGTGATGATGCATCACATGTACTTCTCTTGTTCAACTTTATACAATTATGTCTTCTTCTTTCTGGAAGCCAAATCTTCTTGAGTGCCAACTGATTGGCAAATTAGTAACCGAATTAATGGTCTCATTAAGTAGTAAGTGGTGGCAACCATATCAAAATTGCTGGCAGACTATTTAGTGTAGTTTCCACTTGCATATTTTCTAAGATATCAGTTTCCGCCACGGTTAGGTCCTTAGCCGTGGCAATCATTTTATTCACTTGTTCAATTACACTTGTGATTCTTTTATCTTGCACGTATTGTATTTGTCCTTGAGGAGTTATATATTCTCCATCTTGGAGTCGTACTTTTCCTTGACAATATTCCACAACTCGTAGACATTCCATGGTCCTTCAAAAACTCTAATTAGAGTATCTTCCATGGAATCAATATGAAACTATGAGCTTTATTGTCATTCTTGTACCGTTGCTCAAAAGGTTTTCTTGTAAGCATTCTTTTCCACATCTTTTGCTTCTTCGAAAAACTTAGAGTAGGGGCATCGATGAAGCCATCAAAATTGTCATGCATAAGTCTATGCTTGATTATTGGCTCCACATATATCATAATTCAACTTGTGTACATAGGATAAACAATCTATGCATAGATTGATAAAAAACAGTGAAAGACTATAATCAAGAGAATAAATATTTTTATCCATTATCAAGTTTAAAAAATTCAACCAACTAGAGAATTTTTATTTTTAATGAGTATAATTAGTTGGGGTACCTACCTACACGTTACGAAACACTTCAAGAACAACCAAAAGATCGACTACTTATGGATAAAAAAAGTATATGTTTTGTCCTAAGAATTTTTATTTGATTTTTTAAAGGATTTACGTCATACAAATAAGGAGGCAGTGATGCATACATGCATGATACATACATACATACACACACACAAACACAGAGGAGTGATTCCTATGAGATCCAAAACTTATGAGAGCATGAGAGCATTCATCCTGAACCACATGATTCACTCAGGAGAGAGAAAGCAGGAGAGAGAAGACAGAATCATGTGTGTCTGGAATGAATGCTCTCATGCTCTCACAAGTTTTGGCTTTCATAGGATCATTCCTCTCTCTCTCTCTCTCTCTCTATCTATATATATATATATATATATATAGAGAGAGAGAGAGAGAAGGGAGTATGCTCCCTGGTTGTAGCCAACTTACATGCTCCCACCCCTTTTCTCCTGTACTTTTTTTATTTTTCTGAAATTGAAACCTATTGAAATTTAGATCACAATATGTCACCATGATGTCATTCAAAATTCAACTTAATTCGAGACTTCATATCCCTCCATCAAGACTGTCAAATTTTAACGGTCTCAGAATTGCTGAAATTGACCCATTTCAGATGGGGGGCATAGGAGTCTCTGTTTTGACGAAATTGGAATGGCATGTTAGGAGGATATAGTGATGAATATACAAATTTTTTATTTCCATAAAAAAATAGAAAAAAATAGGGGTGGGAGTAGCCTCATTTAACCCTTATATATATGGGGAAAATGTGTATGCCCCTAGGGGAGCTAACTTAGCTCCCCCACCCTTTTTCACATAATTTTTTTATTTTTTTGAAATCTAAAATCGTTAAATTCTTTATTAAATCCATATATTATGTCATTCAAATTTCATGTGAAACAGAGACTCTTACGACCTCCATCCAGACGGGGTCGATTTTAAAAAATCTTGTTACCGTTAAAAAATGTTTGTCTGGATGGAGGCCAAAAGAGTATCTGTTTCTATGAAATTTGAATAGCATAATATAGGGATATAGTAATGAATATTCATGGAAGAAATTTTCAAAAAAATAAAAAAATGATGAAAATGGGGCGGGGGGGAGCTAAGTTAGCTCCCCCTAAGGGCAGCCCCATTTATCCATTTATATATATATATATATATATAGAGAGAGAGAGAGAGAGAGAGAGAGAGAGAGAGAGAGGATGAGCCTATGAGAGCTTGGCTTTATGAGAGCATGAGAGAAACAAGCAAGGACCGTTAGATGCTTAGTGAAAAAGGAACGTTGAGATACTTTTCCTTTCTCTCCCACCTTCCCCCATCTCCGTAACCCCAAATCCATCCGTCCCCTGCCACAACCCACCCACCGGCACCTCTGTAGGCTCCCAATCTCCCTACGGCTTCGCACCCCTCCGTCGACCCTCTTCTTCTCAGTGCTCTCCTCCACACCCCTTCATCGATCTCCTTTCTACTCCGTGATGTTTCCTCCCCGTCATTAGTTCCTACTGCCTCCGTCACCCCTATCTCGAGTGGTGCTGGACGGACGTACTCCGTTGAGCGTCGTCACCCACCCATGACACCTCTTCCAGGACATCAAATTTCTCCATTGCATCCCAGTTGATGTCTTTTTTTATACCCGGACATCAAATGGTTACATATGAAAAATCTGTGTTCCCTTCTTCCACAACATCTGATGTGTTCAGCTTTTCCTTAATATCTCCATTATATCCGAATTTCCCCACAATCCTTCTTTCTGTTCGGGCATGAAATGCCTACAATTATAAGTTTGTTTTAGGGTAGTGAACGTATACACCTCTAGACACAATTGATATCAGGCCTATTTCATAGCAGTAATTTTTCATATTAGTTGAATTTTTTCATGGTGGCAGGGAACAATTCAAAGACAAAATTTTTATTGACATTTCTATAAATTGAATATTATTCATGGGAGTGGATCATATCAGGACTCCATTCATGGGAATCAACAATAGCATACATAGGAGAACATTGTGCTGAAAGCAAGATTGTACATGCAGGATTTGATCCATGACTTTATAATAGATGGGACGTTGAGTGCTGTAATACTTTGGCTTCCAAGACAAGGATGAAGAGAAGAGCTCGGGAAAATTGAGCAACATGCAAATAGCGGGAAAAATCAAGCTTGTGAATGTTTTTTAACACTTGTAATCCTAGTTGCAATTGCAATGCAACTATCTTTCCAGTACATGTTCTGTAATAATATTAGACAATGTTGTATAAATCTATTGTATTTTGGATGAAAATTAGTTTGGTAAATCTTTGTTGGATATATCATAATTTTGCTGCGATGTGCAAGATTCAGTCAATTTTGTTGGATATATCACAAGTTGATTCGACGCACCTTATTGCGGGCAACAACAAAAAGTAAGGATACATCACATGTAAATAACACAACCAAACTCTACATTCCTCTATACAGCTGCTGAAACAAATAAGTATATGATGTGAGGTTTGTTTGATGATGGATGGATTTGAGTAAAATGTAGAAATATTGTTCCTCCATCCACTGTAATAAAGTGGATCTCAGTATAGATCACAGTATTTTTTGTATTCAAAAGTCGATCACTGCGTGGATTCCACTGTGGGACATGTTGCATAGTTAAAACGATGAAAACTGTAAAACCTGAACAATTCCATAGTTAAATAAACGTGAACCACTCCAGTCCCAACTGATGAACTTGGAAACCCGACTTTTTGATGTTACCTAGTGAACCATATGATCAGTGAAATATGAAGTTTAACATTAGCCAATTTGTATAATGGATTGTGAATCCAATCCATCAGTTCTCTAATGCAACAACAATCAAAGGACTTGAATATTAATGCTATCAGTTCCCCAAAGCACATTGTCAGTGTTATTATACTACATTGATACTCTGTGTATACTATCAATTAGTTGATGCATACTATCAATTACAAATCCTATGTAATGTGATTTATAAAATGGTCAATTTTGGAAGTTGAATTGTTGCCCTAACATATTTAAGGTTCTAACAAGATATGTAAGTAGGGAATTACTCTGATGTTGTAAATGATGAGTTCGGAAACTCTGTTCAAAATTGTCGAGTTTTTAACTGAAATATGAATCCAACCATGGATTGTTCAGCAATTTTATATCCATATA
Organism: Ottelia alismoides; assembly: GCA_037367405.1. Taxonomy (NCBI): domain Eukaryota; kingdom Viridiplantae; phylum Streptophyta; class Magnoliopsida; order Alismatales; family Hydrocharitaceae; genus Ottelia; species Ottelia alismoides. The sequence continues at coordinate 28,159 of JAZKJV010001284.1, forward strand.
TTAAAGGTAGGAGCAATTATTAGTCTTACGTATTTGTTTTTATGATTTTTTGTGTAAAGAAAAATTATTTTGATTTTGAACATTATTTTTGATTTCGACATTGCCCGCTAAAACAAAATATAAGCTTGCTAATTTAGTTGCATCATTTGATTTTTGCCATAAATTTGGCAGAATTCAAATCACAGGTGGGACAGAGGATGCAATCAGAGGCGGTAGTGGGTGTCATGGTGGGTGGCGACGCTCAATGGAGTACGTCCGTCCAACACCACTCGAGATAGGGTGACGGGGGCATCAGGAGCTAATGACGGGAGGAACCATCACGAGGTAGAAAGGAGATCGATGAAGGGGTGTGGAGAAGAGCACAGAGAAGAAAGGGGCTCGACGGAGGGGTGCGAAGCCGTAGGGAGATCGGGAGCCTACAGAGGTACCGGTGGGGTGGGTTGGGGCGGGGGATGGGATGGATTTGGGGTTACGGAGATTGGAAGGTGGGAGGAGAGAAAGGAAAAGTATCTCAGCCGTTGCTTTTCACCAAGCATCTAACGGTTCTGGTTTGTTTCTCTCATGCTCTCATAAAGCCAAGCTCTCATAGGATCATCCCTCTATATATGTATATATATATATGTATGTATATATATATATATAGGAGTGATCCTATGAGAGCAAAAAGTTGTGAGAGCATGAGAGGAATGATTCTGGACCACATGATTCTGTTTTCTCTCTCCTGACCTTCTCTCTCCTGGGTGAAACATGTGGTCCAGAATGATCCCTCTCATGCTCTCACAACTTTTTGCTCTCACAGGATCACTCCTCTCTCTCTCTCTCTCTCTCTCTATATATATATATGAGGAGTGATCCTGTGAGAGCAAAAGTTGTGAGAGCATGAGAGGTTTGATTTTGGACCACATGATTCTGTTTTCTCTCTCCAGGTCTTCTCTCTCCTGGGCGAATCCTGTGGTCCAGAATCACCCCTCTCATGCTCTCACAATTTTTTGCTCTCATAGGATCACTCCTATATATATATATATATATGAAATATACCCAATAAGGTGCACCTTTCTCGGGTGCAAGGAAAGTCAACCATCTTATCCATGCATAATCAATCTGATGGTTATAATTAATGGCTTGTTATATATATATATAATTTTAATGTTGAAAAATCCATTATGGTCATTTTAGCATATTCTATATTTAGAATGCAACAAATATCTCCACAATTATCTCCTCTCTCTTCTCTCTCTCTCTCTCTCTCCCTCTCTCCATTCCGCCATCGTCATGCAAAAATGAGGAACCTCATGTCGCCATCAATGCCAATCATGCCACCATCGAGTTTGGCATCGTAGGAAGCATGCAACAGGCGGAGCATGTTGACGTCCATGGAGCAGTCCGCTTCCTCGGCCTCTTCGGCTTGTGGTGAAACACCGCAATAGGCATATCTCCTCCCTGTTGTTGCAACGATGATTGGAGAGCACAACGATGCGGAGGGGATGGTGGCGCATGCGATGAAGTCTCCTTCCTCCTTCCGTCTACGTACGTGATGGTGATGGAGGAGGAGGTGGTGGAGCATGACGACAGCGGAGAGCTGGTGGCACACGTGACGACGGTGGAGGAAGAAGGCGGAGGAGGTGCGGGTGGGGGAGGGATATATGCAGGAGAAGGAGGGCATGCCCAACTTTTACAATCAGATATCAATTTTTACAATATCATATCTTTTTTACAATCCCAGATAGTTTTTACAATCTTAAATCATTTTTACAAATCTCCCATTGTTTCTTATTATTTTCAAATTTTTCTTACAATCTCATATTGTTTTTACAATCTCATGTTACTTTTTTACAATCTCAGTTTGTTTCTTAGAAATTTTAGATCGTTTTTTACAATCTAAGATATTTTTTTACAATATTATATTGTTTTTCACATTCTCTTACATTTATCTTTTTCCTCTTAATAATTGATGATTTATTAATTTATCTTTTTATTGTTCTTCACACGAATTTTACAAAATCTATATGCACTTTTACAATATACTATTGAAATTACAATAAAAATGATATACTATTGCTAACTGTGATTTTATTTTACAATACAGGATACCGTTCTACATGGTCTATGCAACTTTTTACAAAGAGTTATGCTATTCTATATAGCACGGAAATACAACCATATTGGCGAAACCTCGACGAATAAATAGCAACAAAAATTGTCAAATCAGACGATCTAAAAATGAAAAATAAAATGTGTAAATTAAATTTAAATTCAAAAATACAATTCAATTTCGAAATGAAAATATGTGGACTAAAATGTCCTTTTGATAAAGAAATGTTAGATTAAGAACTAACGGATCTCGTGATGGACTTTCCATTGATGCATGAAAGGTGCACCTCATCGGAAGGGCTCTCTCTCTATAGAGAGAGAGACACTTAATGCAAAAATATTATGATCACAATGAATGAAAAACTATATTTAGAAAATTTTGATATATGGCTTTTTCAACGTAATTGGTAATTTGTTCACACAAAAAATACGTGCAATTTTTTATACCAATGGCAAGATGTGAATATTTTTGCATTAAGTGCATCATGTTCTTGCGTCCATTACGTATAACTGAGCACTCAAGAATATTTTTGCCATTGGTACTATATATTCTATTACGATTAGATTTTTTCCATTGGTGTGAAGATTTGTAACCAAAAATATTGATCACAATGGTCAATATTTCCAATATTATGAACAAATTGAAAATTTAAAGTTTCCCAAACAAAAACTTAAGTTGGGAAAAAACGAAGTGCAAAGTTCGGCGAGGTCAACTCCAATTTGAGCTCCAGGATCCTGCAAAAAGATTCCGCGAGGAAATGAAATCACGAGAAGGGTTGTAAACCTTGATCAAAACATATTTTCAGGGATATCTAAACATTGACGGATACTATTCTGAATGAAATGATCTTTAATACATGAAGTTAATCACGAACATATCCATTACTGTATCTAGGGATGAGCATGGGTTGGGTTCTACAGGGCCGAGGTCCAGGCCTATTTATGTTTGTGGGCTTTGAGCCGGGCTTAGGCCCACTAAAATTTTTTTTGAAGGCCTACGCCCAAGCCCAACCCAATTATTATGGGTCGGGTCTGGGTCGGGCCGGCCCATAATGTCTCAAAAATTAATTGAGCTTGGACCAGTCCAAAACTTATGAGTCTAGACTTGGTGGGTCCATAAACTTGGCATACCTTCATTTGGTTATTTTGATTATAATCTTCGTTATGAAGTATTTATTAGTTATTTAGGTCTTTATTATTTAGTTATCCTATTGTTTTGCATGGATTTGGTCATATCTATGATTCTACAATATATAATGGAAAGAGTTTCATAGAGATATTATAGAGACATATGCAAATAGTAGTAAACAAACAAATTGAAAATGTACCTCAAGTGGATTAATCTGTCGACGTCGTCAACTCCCTCATTAAATCCAGATGAATATATCAAAGTGAGATATCAAAGTCTAGACACATATGGGCTTTATACGGGCCAGGCTATAGGGTCTAATGGGCCCAATTTTGGGCTTCTATGTGGGTCGGGCTATCGGACCTAATGGGCTGGGTCGGGCTAAGCCCCGAGCCCGGCCCAATTATTAAATGAGCCTGCATCTTTGGCCCAAGTCCGGCCCATAAATAATTCGGGCTCGGACTGGGCTGGGCCGGCCCAGCCCAATGCTCATCCCTAACTGTATCATATCGGTGATACATACATCATCGTTTGTCCGTTGTTATTTTTCAAAATTCAAACTTATCATCATTAATTTTAATTAATTTAAATTTTGAAAAATTGTAACAGATAAACGATGTTATATGAACCACTAATTTATGACATAACAATGAATATGTTAGTCATTGTTATTTTCAAGTAAAAAAATATTTCACAACGAAAAATAATCCTCATTTATATCTAACAAAGTGACCGATTTTTTAATCGTAGGCTCGTTTAATGGCAGTCGGTGGACGGAATTTTTAGATATCCATGTAAATTTATTCTATTTTCAAATGAAAGAAGTGACGAACACCTGTTCATATATACATCAGAAATCCTTCTTTTCTGCTTGTTCGAAGTAGAGAATATTCATTTCATCAGAGATCTGAAAAAGGCAACAGCCACAAGATTGAATCCAAAAGACAGGTGCAAGGGACCCAAAGAATCGGTCTAGAATTTCTCGGCCGTTTATACCTGTAATTTCCTTGTCAGTTATAATATAATACCTGCAATTCTCGTCATATATGGAACTTTAAAATGTACACTACATTAATATAATATATAATATAATACAATATCTATAACACTAACTGATAGTGGATTTTTATGTACACACTCCCTTCTACTGCGACGTGGCTTACTCTCCTTTCTTCCCCTCCCATTCCCTCTAATTAGGGCTGTCAGGAAAGCTCGAACTCGTTGAGTTCAACTTGGGCTCGGCTCGTTAAGGGCTCGCGAGTCGGACTCGAAACCTTAACGAGCCCGAGCTCGAGTTGGGTTCCATGGCTCGTTAGCTTATCGAGTCGAGTCCGATTTGAGCATTGTTCAACTCGGAAACTCGACTCGATAATCTTGCTAACTCTTACCCTACAGACCCTGTGGTTAACCTCCGTTCATTTATCCGTTAAAAGTAACCTGATTCCGTTAAGTTCTTTTATATTTTAACCATTTTGTTAATCAAATTTGCATTGAATGCCACTTCGCCCCCTCGCCAGCGCAAAGCTTTCAGCCTCGCCACTGCCGTCACCGAGGAGCCTCGCAAATAGCTCCTCCTTCCGAGCTCTACCCCATGACCGCCGAGGAGGTCCTCCTCCCCAGTTCAAATGGCCTGTAGGAAACCCTCCCCTGTTGAAGCCCCTCCCGCCGAGCTCTGCCTGCCGATGGCACCGATGGAGTCCCCCTGCTTCCCCGTTGATGGATTCCTCCCCCAGTCCCCGTCGATACCTCCGACACTGAGGTCCGACCCATGATCCAGGACCCTCCACCTCTTCCTTGGTTGCACACCGGGGATGAAGGAATACGTCCTATGAAGAACAATCTCCGTCCACCTCTTCAAAGGGCAGAGTCAGGCTCGCTTGTAGAGGCACATGGATGCAAAGCTACGGAGGATTAGAGCTCGATGGCAGAGGGCAGACACGCTGCTCGATGGATATCGAACGTGCTCTGCTGAAGAATGTATGGACTCACGAATACCTGGTAGTAGCTGGAGAGTGATGGACATTGACGCTGAGATGCCTGATCCATCATTGCTGCTGAAGCTCCAAGGATGGACAAGAGGGGTGGAACAGAGGTGGGGCTCCTCGAAGGAGGTGATGGAGAGGAGCATGGGCGGTGGCTGCGATCTCGAGGAGGTAGAAGGTGGTCGGCCGCAGGTGTGGCGGTGGATGGCAAAGCGACGATCAAAGGATGACGATGGTGTGGGGGGTATGATGGAGAAGAAGAGGCGATCAGGTCGGTCAGAATCAGAAATACAACTAGAAATCTATTTGGGGGAAGTGGATCGATTGGGGTGAAGAGAATTTGGGGATGAAGAAGACTGCAGAACATGAAAGAAGAAAGAGACAAAGGAAGAAGGAGGATTACCTGTGAGAGTTCGCCTAGGGTGGCTAGAGATCGGAGATTCTCGACCTCAATCGACGCGGCGAAGGTCGTTGAGAGGATGGGCTACTCCTCAACGAAGAACACCAGCAAGGTGATGCGCACCTTCGAACCCCCCCCCCCCCCCCCCCCCCGGCCACTGCTCCCCCTGCCGATAGAGTCCCTCCCCCCCCAACCCCCGCCGCCGATGGAGTCCCCCTGCTCTCCTCCCCGTTGAGCTCCGCCTGCCGATGGCACCGATGGAGTACCCCCCCTGCTTCCTCGTTGATGGATTCCTCCAGAGGCCCCTCTCGCTGTTGATTGCCTTATTCGAGCCGTCACTGGCTTCATCGTCTTCTCCCTCCAGCCCAAGCCGATCCGCGACCGCTTCCGCAAGGATTGGAGTCCCCCTGCTCTCCTCCCCGTCGATGGATTCCTTCTCCCCTTTTTATTCTTTTTTTTATTATTTTGTCTGATCCTAACCGTTCCTTGGTTAGGTTAACTCAAGACTAACTCAAGTAATTGACTCAAATATAGTTAAAATTGACGGCAGGGTTTGTTGGGTAAGACGGAGCAAGATTACGAGGTCGAGGGAGGAATATCGATGTTTCAAAGGTCGTAGAGGTAATTTGAAAAGATTTCAGGGTCTGCTGGGTAAATATCCCTAGTAAAAATTAAAATATATATACAAAAACTTCCACATTGACTTTGATGTAAAATAGAGTTAACATTTTTCTTGCCCAAAAAACTATAGAAAAGAGTAAAAAAATGAAAATTACAAATGTCATTTGCATAATTTAATGTATAAAAGAAACTCATGACTCGATAAGAGCTCGTGAGTCAGCTCATTTTGACGTTCTGAGCCAACTCAGAAACTCGTGGCTCGATAAGAGGCTCGTGAGTCAACTCGAACTCGACGAGTTCGAGTTCGAGTTGGGATCCAGGGCTCGACTCTTATCGAGCCCGAGTTCGAGCCATAGATTTCTTATCGAGTTCGAGTCTGAGTTAAGGCCAACTCGGCTCGTTGAACTCGATAGACACCCCTACCTCTAATGCTTCTCTCCAATTTTGGAGAAATAACCCCCCCTCCATCCATTACACACACTCTCTCCATCCAAACACGTGGACTCTTCTCTCACTCCCTCAAAAGACGGTCCTTCTTTCCATCTCACCATCCATGCATTTTCTCTCGCATGTCTTTCCACCCACACGTATATCTATATTAACTTATGAAGTACATATTTTCTCTCTCATTCATTTATGTCCTTCCTATTTTTTTCTCCGTACGATGCTTCTTCAATAATTAATCTCTCTCCCATGGTTTCTATGCACTAACATAATACGAGTTGATATATTTAATAAATTAAGGTGATTTATTTTTATTGAGTTTAATCGTAACTTGATTTGAATGTAAACGATGATTTTAATTTGGCTTGATACTGATTAAAATGACGGACTTATTTTAAGAGGACTAAAAAAGTATAAAATAATTAAAGTAGATATGAAATATAATTTTCCATTTTCAATTTTTTATTATAAATATTTTAAAATTTATGAAATATATGATTGAAATTACATTTTAAACTTTTTTTGAAATAAGCAATGTTTTTTATGTCTATTTTAAGAGGCATAAAGAAAGTTACATATATAAAGAAATCAGAGTAGATATGATATGTAATTTACCAGCTTCATGTGAAATTTATTACAAATTTTAGAAAGATTAAAAAATATTCAATCTACGATTTGAATTCTTATGGTATAAACAATAATCTAGAAAAAATGTAAAAAATGAAGGTAATTTTTTTCAATTTGATATAGATTTAATATAATAATTTTCATACCATTTATAAAATAATAAAAATTACAAAAATTCAACCTATAGAGAGATTTTCAAAATATATAAAGAATAAGTAGCCTAAAATAATTTATACTATGCATTCGATTTTTAAATTTCAAGCATGTTTTCTTTCAATAATTGATCTATAATTAATCGTAGAGATTTATTTGCATAATAAAAATACCATATATAAGTATCTTAGATTTTTAAAATTTAGGCTTACATATTTATTCATTATTTTTTTATGAAGATTAAGTGGTTATTATATAAATAAGATATTATATAAATTTTACGTCAAATAATTCTGTTAAATGCAAACTGTTGACATATTCTTCAATAAATTAAATGACAAAAATTTAATTTTAATTTGTATTATGAAACTACATGAATGCTTTGTTAATATTTTTCCTATCAAAATGTATGCTTATTGTGCACATGACACAATCCATTCCTATTCCATTGTCTAGTAATATAGCATAGTATAGTATAATATAATATAATATAATATTCCTTTCTGCAGCCCCACGCCATGATCGAGGGACAAGTAGTGTGGCAATACAGATCATTGCTGCTTGCCAAAGCAAAGTTGTCATTCCCAAGCCAAATCCCCCACAAAGATACATGAGGGTGTAATCGCGATTAGGATCATATTTAATCCCAGCCCCACATCAGTAGTACGACAAACACGATTATACACTCATATATAATTGATCGTATCCTTCAAGAGATATTATGGGACCCTCTACGAAGTTGAAAGATCCAAGTACCAAACCAGTAGGATGCAGACACATGCTGCCATTCAAGCGCACTCTCTGGAAAGACAACTATGCCAGAAGGGTTTTGCTTGGCTCTGCTTCTCACGTTTATTTTAATCATACATATGGATGTCTTCGTGATGGGTAGGTGTACGCATGGGATATTATTTCCCGTGGTATTGAAAGCTCAACTTATGCCATCCCTTCCGAGGGTCCACCCATGTGGTTATTTAGATCATCATGCTTAGCTGTACATATAATTTATATTCGGGATGAAGGCTATGTTACTGTCTTCATCTCTTTAGATTTATATGCAATCGAAAGGGAATGGTAGTCGGTGTTGTATATGCGACCACTCTAAAGTTTTGACGTGATACCAATCGCCGCTTTAATGCAGTAGAATTTTATATTTCTAGGAACTGGTTTGCTGTCAGAGAATGTTTGCAGGATGGGCAGTTGAACAGTCGACTAATCAATGATATTTTACTGAAAGTATTCATTCCTATTTATACTAACAATCTGTGGTCCTTCCTGTTTTTTTCTTGGGTTGAAGGCATTATTGGAATAATGTATTATTTGTACTATTTTCGGAGCTATCTGTTGTTGTGCAGTGAACACGTGATTAAGCATGTGGTTATCGTAACAAACGAACTCGTTATAGCTCCTGTAAACACCTTGGTGCATAATACAGCAAGTCGTTATCGCAAATCATCGTTGCCTTGTAATAGAAGGTAATGATTGTGCAGAATTCTTAATTATAGATCAAAGTTATTCGAGTAGGCCAAAGGAAATTGAGTCTGTTCTATCTAGACAGGACATGCAAGACGCACGCGGGCTTGTTTCGATTAACATTGATTCATGAGTTGTCACAAGAAAACAACCATGTCGATTCGTGAGGTCATTAAATAGGATCCAGAAGAATATGATCGACAAGAAAACAATTTATTGCTACCTTGGAAATTTGGGACTTGGAAAAATGGTCCAATGATCTGTCTCGTGCAATGTCAGGTAGTTTAGTTGCGAATCGTTGCAAGATCCCGGAGGAATGATAATCTAATTATGTGCGCCGATATAAACACAACCCTTCATTCTCAAAGTAAAATATTGGTTATGCTTTTCTATTCTTCCCGTGTTTTTTTCATCTTTAAATATCAGGATGAAGGGCATGAAAGGGTGCAAGCCCTGCTGATCTCTTCAAAAATATTGCATGCGTGCCCTTTAAAATGGACGGTTGATTTGTCTGATTAGACCAATGAACCAGGCCAAAAATACATAGATTGGTAATGGTGCCATTATCGGTTGAATTATACGGTGAAACGGTGTGATCGCATTCCCTATTTGATTTGATTGTTTTCATTATAAAAAAGGATTTTTACCCGGCAGATCTTATAATCTTTGCCAATTACCTTTACGATCTTTGAAACATCCTAATTCCTCCCTCGACCTCGTAAACTTGCTCCATCTTACCCCACGAACCTCACCGTTAAATTTACTTTTACTTGAGTCAATGGCTTGTGTTAGTCTAACCAGAGGAGCATTGAACGGTGGATCTTCTACCTCATCACCTCCTTCTTCCTCTTCATCTTCTTCTCCTCCATGTCTTTTCCTCTTCCTACTTTTTATTTTCTCTCTCTTCACCACATCTTCATCCGTCCTTCAAATCACAGATTTTTTTCTATTTTCACAGATAAATCCTATCTTCCGATCAAGAAAATGATTTTAAAATTTTTTGAGATGAATTCTTAAATCGATTAATCAAACATTTAATGTTGCTAAACAATTAGGAGGACAACTCCTTCTATCAAAAGCTCCCGGAAAGTGGCGTAAATCCTCGTGAGGTCCTCATCGCAGTAGGATTCCCATCCCCTGATATACCTGTTGTCCATATCGAAGTGGCTCTCTGCTTTGATCTCACTCGTGAAGAGAGAGTCGTTATGGGGCATTGGGATGGTGTTGGGATGGAGCAATTCATATCACTTGGACTCGTCGAAGATGAGGTTGCTGCTGCCGTTATTGCTGTCGAAGAAGGAAGCCTTGCTCTGGAGGTCAGCGTTATTGGAGCTGTTTCCGCTGGAAATACTGGAGCTGCCCGCGTCCCAGTCGGACACGTCGTCGCCGACGAAGGTCTTGAAGATGGAGCGGGGGGAGAGGGGGAGGATGGAGGCCATGGTGTCCATGTGGAGGAGGTCGGGGCTCGTGTCGAAGACCTTGCGGGCATTGAAGGGGAAGGGGCTGCAGAAAGGTATCTTCGAGGATGGGAAATAGTGGGTGGCGTTCAGGAATAGTTGCCCCTTGTCTTCTGCAGTTGGCGACTTCTTCTCTTCTGCCAACTCGGGCAATGGTTTGTGGGTGCTGGGGTCAATGCCCTTCTGCTTCAGCTTCTTCTTGAGGCTCGAGTTCCAAAAGTTATTGATCTCGTTGTCTGTCCTCCCGAGCAATTGCGCGACGATCTGAGACCACCCGAAACCATTCAAATTCAATGGCATAACCCATCAAAATCGCTTCTTTTCAATCCCGAAATTGACGATGGATTGCGGATTTTTCGTCATCGTCCCTACCTATTGCCAAGAAGGGCATGGAGCTTGACGATGAGGTCCTCCTGGGTTCTTGCGGTTAAGTTGGGGGTGGTGAGGGGGGAAGAGGGGCATTCATTGTAATTTTGATAAACGAAACGGGTGTTATGTATCTGATTTTAACGGAATCCGGTTACTTTGAACAACTTAATGGATGAGAGTTAACCATAGGGTTTGTGGGATAAGGGTTAACCAGTTTATAGGGTCTAGGGAGGAAATACGTTGTTTCAAAGGTCGTGGAGGTAATTGGCAAAAATTATAAGGTCTGTCGGGTAAAAATCCCTTATAAAAATTGTGATACAAGTGGAATTTGAACATGAAGGGACTTTCTCAGCAACTCTTGTGTCCCATTCGGAGGGTGCTTCGAGAGAGCATCCTCAGGAGGGACTGCTGATCGGGGAAAGAGATTCCACGCATATGCAGCTGGTGCGGGACGACGTCTCGACAGCAAGGCTTGCAGGGGCGCAAGTGGACATCATTGATCTACAGGCGGAGTGGTTTGTCTAAGGGGGCGCTCTATCAAGAGGGGCCAAGGCAGTTATGAGGGGTGCCTTTGTAACATTGCTTGCCGGACGAATCAAAGGGTATGATTTGGTAGAGAAGAACACATCTTCAAGATGGGGCGTCGGGTACAAGGAGAAATCTCGGAAAATCAAAATTCTTGGGGTGCCACCGCGTAGTCGAAGACCTAATGCCATCAAAGAAGCACTACATCATATATTGGGGTCTTAAAGCTAAGGGCTCAATCATACAAATAAAGAAAACCAAAACCGAGAAAACATAGGAAAAAATACGATGAAAATGCAACAAAACTGCGGTGAGCCCCCAAGTGAACAATCACTTGAAAATTATGCCCAAAAGTTCAAAGTCCTGAGTACATGTATTATTACAAATAATAGTCGTCTCTCTCTCTCACAAGAATTACACAAGTAAATAAATGCACAAAAAATGCTCAAAATGTGACTATCTTCTCAAGTCCTCCCTGCCTCCTTTGATGCTAGGTCATAAATCTCCTACCTCCTTCACGTGGATGCGTAGACGCCTAGGGCCTGTTTGGTTGTTGGGTTGGACTGCACCAGGTTGGGGTACACCGGTGTACCACTCCTTCCAACCCTCTCAATCCTCCTCATAGTTTACTATTCACAGGGTTACAGTTTACTATTCACAGGGATACCGCAAACCCAACCAACCCAGTCCAACCCAGCAACCAAACAGGCCCCTAGGGTAGAGCACCTCCATCGATCCGCGGTTCCTCGCACAAAGTCAATAAGAGATGATGATTAGACAAGTCAAATAATTATATCAAATAAGTGAGCAAATAAATGAGGCAAAAATATAGACAAGTAATCACAATCACTTAGCATGGGTGGTCCATGCAATTTGTATGCAAGTTGTAAACTAAACTTAATATTTATAGGACTTATTTATAAATACAAAAAAGGTACGATGGGTTTCTTAAAATTTACCCCATAAGTAACATTCTATCGGGCAACAGAGGCGCTTCCACGTGTCTTGATCAATGGTCGAGGAGGACTTCGTTTTGACACGTATCGGAAGAACGGTTGCTCAGGCGAACTTTGATATTGGATTTCTGTCATCTCCAGCCTTCTTAGTCTCTCCCGACCAACACTTTAGCTTCTTGGGGCCACCGAACATGCAAGGCTTTGCAAATGAGTCTAGGCCCTGTCGGAAGGGTGCCTTGAGCAAGGTGTACCTGGAGCTCTATCTAGAGCTTCATATTGGGGCTCCAGGCTTTGCTAGACTCGAGTTCCTGCAAAAAAATGAAGAGGAAAATGATATGGTCGTGGCTAACCCTCTCTTGAAGCAAGATATGCAAGGGGGTAGCGGATCGGTGGAACTCTAGCAAAGGCAGAGAAGGAAGCTCTTGTCTAGCTCGATCCATGAAGGATCAAGTGAAAAATAAGGGGAAAAGATGGAGAACATGCTGAGGATGGAGATGGGGGAGAATGGGGATCGGGACAATAGAGGAGCACGATGAATTTAGTGCTGGAGATGGAATCCCAAGCGATTTTAATTCCTAAAACTGATCTAAAATACAACAACAACAAATCTTACACTAAAAGGATGTAAGGAAACACAGTAAATAAACCTAAGGCTAGCAGCATTACATGCGTACCTAGAGCAGAAAGAAGTTTGGCCAGAGGAGCTCCGGTGAACCTCGGACCACCGTGATATATGCCATTGTTCACGCCGACAAGGAGGGGATTCGCTTTCTGTCACCAAGTTGCATCTAACCTAAGATCCTAATGGGTTATGGGCTTGAATCGAGGATCTAAATGAGAATGAGGGGTGGAGGTCTGATTTTATACTTGTGGTGTTCAACCAAAAAGATGGAGGGACTATGTGAAGGAGGACGAGGGTAGGTAGAATGTATGGGGTCGATGAGGTAGAGGGTGAAAAAAGTCAGAGGTGGAGGAAGGACTATATTATCCATAGGTCAACAGTCGGGCACCTTTGGTTGGTCCACATGGACGAACCCGAAAATTGAGATAAAAAAATACCTATAAAATTGATTAAACGTAATAAAAAAGATTTATTTATTTTTAGTCAAAACATGGAAAAAATTTGTTATTTTATGTAGTATTTAATTCCGATTTTTTTATTTTATAAGTTAATTTATTATATGTTAATATTTACGTATCTATACATAGGTTATCTATACTTGTATTTGGCCTATTTTTATTTTTTTTATTTTGTATTTTATTATTGTATACATGTATTATATATTTATAACTTATTTAAATAGATATTTAGATAGTTTATTGTATTTTTTAGAATATATTTTTTACTTAAATAATTAATATATATTATGTGAGTATATGATAGGTATAGTTTACATATATATTTTAACACACTTTATTTTAATAAAATTTTAGTGCTTTTATTTTATTTTTATTGTTTTTATGTATTTCAAATAATAATAGAAGTATATAAAAATATAAGAATGCCAAAAATATAAAGAATGAATACATTGGATATTATACATGTATACTATACAATGAGGGTCCAAAAGCCAACTTTTACATCCTAACTCTAAACTAATTACCTTCGTAAAATGGACAATTTATTTTTATAAATAATAAAGGTGATTTGGTGAATTTTGAATTAGTGTAGAGAAGATACATGTTTGTAAAGTTTTCTTTATGGCTTTATATTCTGTATGTCTCGGCCATTGTGCATTATTTTTGAATGAAATAAAAATTGTATTTTTCTTTGTACTTTTATGTACAATATTCAAGGTTAAAGTTTATTGATTTAAGCTATAAAAATAAGAAAATAAAACAGACCCAAAAGTATATTGTTGATGAATAAAAAAAATAAGGTTTTAGTTGTATTATCTAAACATTTTCTCTACCATATCTACCCCTACTTTATTCCTTGGCGACAAAGTCATCATGATGATTGGGTCTGAGGGTCTAGATTCACTTAGTATCTTTGACACTTCATTCTTTTTCTGTTCTTTCTTTTATTCTTTTATTTTGAAATTAAATACATTATTTTGTATATTATTTATATAACAATTATTGAATGTTGTTTTGTAAAAATTAATTCTATATATACATGCATTTAACTAGGGATTTATGGTCAAAATGAAAAAATAAATGTGAGGAAATGGAGACTCATTTGGAGGGATGATTTTCGATTTTGAGTGGGAGAGATCATGACCATAATTTGCCTAGGGAAGAAGATGGAAGTTGATGGAGGTGGTGATGGCAATAGTGGGTTTAATGGAGGTGCTTGAGGGAGGAAGGGGGAGAGGGAAGGTAAGGAAGTAATGTCAATTGTGATAGCAGGGCTCATGAAATGGGAATGATGGAAGAGGTGGAAGGTTAGGAGTGATTACAAAAAATAATAAACAACAATTCTAGGATATTCAATTTGGTTAAACCAAGTCAAAGGCATGGTTGAGTTAGTGGAGTAAAATAACGAAAGGATCATGATGCAAACAAAAGTCAGTATCCATGATGAGTGTAATTCAACATTTATGAGGGGTAAATATGTAATTATGCTAGAATATATGAGTATGGGTCTTAAAAAGTTCATTATATAGTGTCTATATTTATTTCATTTTTAGATATGAGTATATGCATGTGTTGTTCATGTATATTTATATATAGGCATATTTTTATACAAAACTAACTAAAAGTTCACGTGCCTGCGCGTGTATTATGCATATCAAAAATAGGGCACACATTAAATGCATAGATAACTATGCATGAAAACAATAACATATGTACTTGTTTACTTGTAATTGAACTATGTCCTCAAAGGTGGCAGTGGTTGATCTTTCTCAACACTGTTGAAAAATGGTCATATAAAGGATAAAAAATATAACCTTAGAAGATTTATATAGCATCTTTATTTAAGCAGATCTCGTTATCATACTACTATTAAGATATGAATGGCTCCCTTAATCTCTTAGCTTGGATATAGACTAACTAATTCCCTATTCACAATAATAGTAGGTGCAGTAAATAGTTTTTTTAGAAGTGTTGCACATACTCCCCCACTCTGCTCCCCCTTTTGAAAATGTTAACTAATCAAGCAACATGCCACCACTAATCAAGCAACATGATCACTAATCACTAATCAAGCAACATGATCATTCTGAATTGGTTTCGCAATTCAAAAAGTACTAGCGGTGCAGCTTGTTGCCCGCTTGTTTCCTATTTCGATGTAATCCCTCTATTTAAATAGACGAACTCAAGCAACATGCCCCCATATAGACGTGGGCTTCGCCTGTTAGTATTAAGGTTGCATTGTACCAGGTTGAACAAGCGGATTGAGATTCAAAAAATATGAATAATAAAAACACACTATTTTTTCTAATGATAAGCATGTGTGCTTACACAGCTACAAACAAATATATATATACACATTTTTATTTATTTATGTACACATAGGACAAAAAAGTACGTTATCGAGCTGCAGGAACTTGTATGTTCATCGCCTCAATTAGTCATTAATCTATTTCGAGATGTGGTGATGTGCAGTTTCAAATTTCAAGATAAATGAGTGATCAAGATGTGGAGAACATGAATCTTGTGCGTTCATCACCTACATTAGCCATTGATCTGCCTCGAAATGAGCTGAATGCAAGTGATTATGACTTTGATAATGTGTTGTTTCATATAATAAGATAAATAAGTGGTCAAGAGATGATGAACGTAAAAGTTATATCTGTTCTATCCTACACAAGAGTACCTACACCCTATATTTTTAGCTAATTCAAATTTCAATATATGTTGAACTGACATTAACAAGAAAAATACTGGTTGTCACAGCGTTTGTCCGACAAGTGACAATGGAAATTGCGTTGCCTATTCTTTATTTGTGCCAGTTCAACTGCACTTGTTATTTCTAAAATATTGAGAAAGACAGTTTAAAACATCACCATAAGCATAGTATTGAAATATGTTCCTACGTGGCACCTTTGTGAATCAGTTAAAGAGGAACAATTAGATATACCTACAGCGAATACGTTGCTGCATTGACACCCCTTGTGCAACTAAGAGGTGGGTTTCCCCAACAAGATATCAAACAATCGTCCACCAGTGATTGCATTTTGAAGATTCCACCTGTCATATAATTCGGACGAGGTATGCTGCTGTAATGGGCTTTGCAGCAGAGGTTGCTGTAATTTTCTTTTCTTTTATGGTTTTCATTTTGAAAATTTAATATTATGGACTATATCTTCTATTAATATTCAGCGTATCCTTCAAATTTCGGTCAAATTTGATTTCATTTTAATGGCCAAAAGTTCGATTTTTTTTTCAAAGAAATTTAAGTTGCTTAAATATAAATCGAACTTTTGACCTTTAAAATAAAACAGAAAATAATTTCAAATGGATTTTCAAAATGAAAATGGCAAAAAAGAAAAATAAATTACGGCAACTCTGCTTACACAGCAGAGGATCCTTTCCTGTGCTGGCAACTCTCCATTATTTCTCCGACTACCTTTTGCATCAACAAGTGAAAAGACCGGCTTACCCTTCCCTCTTCTGCTTTCATCCATATATATCAACCCATCTATCCATCCCCCTCCTCCCGCCTGCCACCACCATCAGCATTACCCTCCTCCTCCGCAGCGACCAACCATGAGCAAGGACGCGGAGCACCAACCCAAGGACTATGTTGACCCACCTCCGGCCCCCCTCCTTTCCCTTGACGAGCTCCGTCTCTGGTCCTTCCACCGTGCCGTCATCGCCGAGTTTGTCGCTACCCTCCTCTTCCTCTACATAACCATTGCCACCGTCATCGGCCACTCTAAGCAGGACTCCCCTTGCGAAGGCGTCGGCATCCTCGGCATCGCATGGGCTTTCGGAGGCATGATCTTCATCCTCGTCTACTGCACGGCAGGCATCTCCGGCGGTCACATCAACCCCGCTGTCACTTTCGGCCTCTTCCTCGCCCGCAAGGTTTCCCTCATCAGGGCATTGTTCTACATGGTCGCTCAATGCCTCGGCGCCATCTGCGGAGTCGGCCTCGTCAAGGCCATCATGAAGAACCCCTATAACCGTTTCAAGGGTGGCGCTAACTTCGTTCACGGCGGCTACAACAAGGGGACGGCCCTGGGAGCCGAGATCATAGGCACGTTCGTTCTCGTCTACACCGTCTTCTCCGCCACCGATCCCAAGAGGAACGCTCGCGACTCCCACGTCCCTGTAATTAACTAAACACACCAACATCAGATGATCCTCCTTTGTTTTCCCCTGTTTCTCGCCGTAATTTTTCTTTTTCAGGTGTTGGCACCGCTTCCCATCGGATTCGCTGTATTCATGGTGCACCTGGCGACGATCCCCATCACCGGGACGGGCATAAACCCCGCCAGGAGCTTCGGCGCCGCTGTGATCTACAACGAAAGCAAGACATGGCATGAGCATGTGGGTATCTATTTCCTTAATTTCCATGTTTCCTATCGACTCTGAGTTATCGGTTTTTGATTCTTTACTGATGTGGGTTTGGATCGAAATTCGATTTCGAGCAGTGGATCTTCTGGGTGGGACCGTTCCTAGGAGCGGCGGCTGCGGCGATCTATCACCAGTTTGTGCTGAGGGCGGCGGCAGTGAAGGCGTTGGGGTCCTTTAGGAGCAATCCCCACAACTGAGAGAAGGATCGATCCATCACCGATTGCTGTAAAGAAAGGACATGATCTGTAGTCCTTCCAGTTAAACACTTCTGCTCTTTGCTCGATTTCTTCTGCTTTCTGCTCCTCGTCGTCGCCGTGTGAAGTTTCTTCCGCCTTTTATTTTGTTTTTTCCCCACTCCACTCCACTGTCATGTTATTGTCGAATTATAGACTGTGGGTCTGTTATTTATGATGATGGTTATTATTCTTGATATATTATCTTGCTCGGTTGTGGATTTTCTCCCCACTCTCAATTTGGCAGTATTGTCTACCCAGTCTATAGCTAATTTTGCCAATTATTATTCGGATGGATTCAGTCTGGGATCGGACACACATCCATTATTGATACATTCCAAATATCAATTCCCATATATTTATTTATTTATAATTGGAGTGGACCGTATTCATCAGATAAATTATTCTCTATTATAAGCTCCAATGACCATACCCATCTGTTTCTGTATAAATTTAATACTTAAAGATAAGCACGAATCTATGTATCCGTCTACTTGCGTCTCTAGTTGGAACTGTGATTAATCTGATATCTCCGCAGGCGATGGGAAATCTTTCAGATATTGAAAGACAGCAACAGAACAAGATTTTGTTTTTATACCCAATTCCATTATTTGATTGGGATTTGTTTAATGAAAGAGCTGGTGCTGCGTAGAGCATTACTCAAAAGTGATATCACTGCTGCTGCTGCTGAAATGATTAAAGGGGATGCTGCTTTATTTGCCTCTTTTCTAATTGGCTAGTGGTGCGTGGTTTTGTTATAATCTCGTCCTTTGTTTTGGCTAATCACTTCCGTTTATATTTAAAAAAGAGTGTGGAGAATTGGGAATCAAAATCCGAGAGAGATGGAATAGAAAGGTAAAGTGGAGTGGGTGAATGACCTAGAAAAGGTAGAACAAGGGAAGGCTATATGCATGCATGTGCCCGTGAATAAAACCAAAGGTGGGATGCATCATGCATCTTAAGTTAGTGGTAAATCGTTGTGACCGCACTATGTTTCTCTTTATGAATAGAAGTTGATAAGATTTGTTGTTGAAGCTAAATGGTGCTTTTAGCAGGATTTGGTTAGCAGGAGGTCATCCTCCTTCCAAGTGAAGTATGGAGTTCTTAAAGCTCCGTTCGTTTGGAGAATAAATACTGAAATAAAGAACCAATTCTCCGTCCGGTACGGTTCTTAAGAGTATATCTATTCTCATCCACATCTCATTATTTCACCTTATTCTACCCTTATTCCTATCTTTATTCAACCTTACATATTCTTATTCCTATTGTTCCAATCAGATAGAGAATAAACCATTGTTCTCCTTATTCGACATCCTTAATCTTGCTTATGCTCAAACCGAATGCCCCCTAAGAGTGTGGGACAGTCAGATGTAGAGAAAGTTTGATGAGTACATCTTGAGAATAAGGCTCCGAGATTGATCACATGTCGGCCAGTCATCTCGGGATTCCCTGCCCTCACTCTAGTGTTTGGTACTTGCATGGTGTTTTCAGCAAGGATACCAGACATATAGAAAGTACCTCAGAAAATTAAAGTAAAAATACTTTTGGCTTTTATATTTTATAGTATTTTTGGTAATTTTTTTATGTAATTTTAGTTGTTTTTGTAATTTTCTAAAAATCAAATAGTGATAAAAAATAAACAGTGGACAACCAAGAATATTTTGCAAATTAAAAATAAGTAAAAAGCTCAAAATTCTTGAAGGTTATTTTTAAAATAAACCAGAGGAAAATATCTACAAACAGGGACTGAAATCAATATTTTTTGATTTTCTATGATTTTATTTGTTTTTTATAAGTTTTCACGTATTTTATGATTTTTAGGTTTTTATAGGGGTTTTTTTAACAAAATTATTACATGGGCTGAAAAGTAACAAAAAGCAACTACAATAATTTTTAGGGTTTTTATCACTTGTGCTCCTCCGAGATATCACAATTTCAGTTATGCCCCAATCTTTTTTATAATATCAGTTGTACCCTAATAACTAGGGAAATCGAGGGTCGTACGGTTTCACAAGGCGAAACCGCAGTCGATGTGTTGACCGCTCAATAATCCCTAATTAATCAACAATGATCCCACAATCAAATATCAAACAGTAACAAACAATGTGGAGTCAAATTTATTTTTAACTCTACATAAAAGATGTATATGTGCAAGTATGTAGAGAGTTCGAACACAGGGAGCAAGGCAGGATAGATCAACAATTGATGCACAAAAATGTGATGTGATTAAGTGTCTACAACTATGTAAGTTTTTGTGGGTTTTTAATTTTATATTTTTTTTATTTTTGTTTTTAATTTTTAATTTTGTATTTTGGTTTTTGATTTTCTGATTTTATATTTTCTTTTTGTATTTTATAGTTTTGTATTTACTTTTTCAATAATATATATATATAGCTATATAAAGAAGATATGTATACAAGAAAGAGGATATATATAGGTAAAAATGCTCAAAAATCAGGAAATAAAATCTTTTTGGCTTTTTTATATTTTTCTACTATTTTTATGATTTTTGAGAATTTTTTGTAATATTTTTGGTATTTTTAGAAGGCAAAATAGAGAAAACAGTGAGTTAAGATTCTGGCTGAAATTAAAATGGGAATAAAAAAATGGTAAACAGTGGCAAAAATTTCCCAAATTAATTTTAAAGTAAAGACAATAAAATAGAGAAACTACAGAACCTGAGTTTATATTTTTAGGCTTTTTCTAGGATTTTTTAGATTTTTATGAATATTTTTAGGATTTTCTAATTTTTAAGGTTTTTGTTTTGAAATTTTTAGTGGCTTTTGGAATGACACTAAAATATGATAAAACACACAAAATATATTTTTTTTGGAATTTTTCAAAACGTTTTTATAATTTTTATGGATTTTCTAATGCAAAAAGTAGGAAAAATGCATGTTTTTATTATTAATAAATATGAAATGCACTAAAAATGGAATGCAAAAATATAGCGTGAATGAGCAAGTTAACAGGAGCTTAAAATGATTTTTGTAGATTTTTTGGGGTTTTTGTAAGCACATGCAATAAATAGACAAAGCATACAAAAATACACAGCTTAGTAGGGGTATATATATGTAAATATCAGGAAGTATAGGGGCTTATCTGAAAATTCCCAAAAATATATACTTAATGCAAAAAGCAAAACTGCGAGGGCCTATTGGCAAAAATCCCACCCACGCGCGTGCGACGCACATGCCTGGGGAGGACTAAAAAGAAATTATCCAAAAACGTCGGGGCTCAAAAGCAAAAATCCCAGAAATTTTATACTGCAATTTAAACTTTTGGCACCTCAAACAAATACACAAAACCCCGGGGGTCGACCTGCAAAAATGCCAAGTCACGTGCGCGAAGCACGTGACATGGCAGGGACCTAAGTGTAATATCCTAAAACCACAGGGGTGTTGTTGCAAATATTACAAAAACTTATAACTGCCGATGAATGTTTAAGTGCTAATTAATAATTTACAAAAACGGGCGGGGGTTTGAAGAAAAATACCCCCGCCTTAATGTGATCCGACGGCGGCAAGCTTCTCACTAATCCACGTGTCAGCGCCAAAACGCCCAATACTGCTTCAACCTTGAATGGCCCCGATTAGAAGATCTTCGCGTGATCGAACGGCGGGGATAAGCAAAATCCGACGACCGCTGCGAGATCTGGAGCTCCTCTTAGATCGGACGGAGGGAACCTCCTCTGCAAGAACAGGGAAGAACTCCTCCCCTCGCGAACTTCGATCGGCTCACAGGCGTCGCTCCGGCCTTCTCCTCTGGTACTGCAGGGTCCTGACGATGCCTGGAAGATTCCCCGACCTCACGGCAGGCCAAAATGGCTCGCTGAGCCCAGGTGCGCTGCGACGAGGTCGGAGTGGCGACGGGGGTCCAGGTACCACGTTACGCAAAATCGACCCTCCAAAGGGGGTCTGCTGCCTCCTGTGACCTGAAGGTTAGGGGAGGGAGCGGGCAAAGTGTCGAGCCCTACCCGGCAGCGAAAGAAAGTGGAGAATGGCGAGGGAGAAGCTCGCCGGAGCAAGCTCCGGCGAGGGGATACGGTGGTGATTGGTGGGGTTGAAAACGAAATCGAAGGGTGGAGAAGGATCCTACTGCTACCAGGAATAAGAAAATGCAAAGAAAAATTAAGAAAATGTAGTACCTCAAGCCTAGAATGGCGAGGTGAGACCTCGATGGCGACGGGCACCGGAGGTGGTTGGAACACGCGCGGCTACCCTCGCCGCACCTCAACGGGGGTACGAGGCGCCTCCCCTGTCACCGGAGTCGCTACTCTTCCGCTCCCGGAGGTCTGAGGTTCACCAAATGCGGTTCAAAAATCAAATGGAAGTTGGCTGTGCAGTTTTGAAGGATGGACGAGGGGGCACAAAGATCAAGATGCGCAGCTCGATACAGTGATCCACAGCCCAAGGAGAACCTTGGGCGTGTATGATCATTGATCGAGGAAAATTTTCCATGAAGGGAGCGTCGCGAGTTGGTGAAAGGAGCGTTCCCCAAAAAATCTTGAAAACGGCCAAAAACCTACTTCTGACGAGCTACAGGGAGGAGGTCAGACAGTTGACCGGAGGTCAACTGTCAGGCCAACCTGGTTGGTCCACGTGGACCAACCAGGAAAAATCCCTTAAAAAATCTATAAAAAATAGATAATAATTTTATTAAATTAAACTTATAAAATGAAAAATGTTTATTATTTTATAATGTATTTTATGGTGTTTTTAATTATTTTTATGAGGTATATTTTTACAAGTTGCTTTTTATAGCCTATATATGTATATTACCTATATATTTTATTATTCTATTTTTATTTTGTGATTTTAATTTATTAATTTATAAATTTGTAAAATACTTTTATATACTTAATTACATTTTTGTTTTATTTTTCTGATGTGTTTTGTACATTTAATAAAATAAAAGTATGTATTATACATGTATAAGTATATGTATCATACCTTTGTCGAATGCACAAGTATTTTTATTTTATGTTTTATTTGAATATTTATTCCAATTTTAATACACACAATTATTATAAATAATATTTACAAAATTATAAAAATATAAAATTCCAAAAATAATGAGTAAATAATAAATTGAATATTTTAATATGTACAAGTGTACAAGTAGGGTCCAAAACTCAACTTTCAAACCGTAACTCCGAAAAATACGAAACCACCTACATTAAACAGATTATTTTTAGCTATATACAATTAAAGGTGAGTTTGGTATTTCAAGTTTTTATTTGCAAGATACAGGTTAGGAAAGTTGGAGTTCTGGAATCTTATTCAGACCATAACTTTTTATCTGTACATTATTTTTCAGTGAAATCAATTTTGTATTTTTCTTTATTTAATTATCTACAACTTTCATGTATAAAGTTTCTTTATATGAATTATAAAAAGTAGAACCAAAAATAGGTCCCAAAATGAATAAAGAATGGATTAAAAATAAAGGTATTTTTATGGTATTTTGACCCTTATCTCCGCTACTTTATTCCTTGTCGACCTATTCATCAAGATGCTTAGGTCTCGGGGTTTCGGGTCATAAAATATTTACAATATTTTATTATTTTTCTTTTCTTTTATTTATTCTATAATTTGGCTTTAATTACAATATTTTATACTCTATTTACATACACATGCATGGATGCTAAGATGCGGGATTTAATGCCATTTACACGCATTTACTAGGGTTTTTTATGCCAAAATGATAGAATAAAGATGATGAAATGAGGATTCATCATCCCCCTATACTTTACCTTTGCTAGTCCCTAGCAAACACTTATGCAATAGGTGCAGAAAGAAAAAGAAAGAAAAGAAAAAGAAGAAGATGGATTAAATTCGATTATCAAACTTGTCTTCATAAAATCAAAGTTTGGAGCTTAAGTCGGACCTTTGGAATTTTAGTGTGTGCGGAACCTTAATGAGAACCGGATTTGGAATCCAACCGCCTCCGAGAATCCCAAAACTCTGTTTAAGTCTCCCCAATATCCAGGTCAGAAATATTTCAACTCACACGCAAACCCTTATGACTATGAATCTGACTCGTACAGTGTAAGTGATGGAGGCTCTCCCCAACTAAAATGACAAAGAGACTGACTTCTCCAATATGACAACCCAATGATTCCCCAATCCAACAACTCATTCCTCAAGGAGCAGGGTATTCCCTTCTAAGTTCAAGTGGCAACCGACCCAAGAGGAGGGGGTGAAGAGAAGAATGGACGGTAGCCAGTTAGGTACCTATCCTAGGATGCAAGACCAATGTAGTCAAGTCATCCAGCTGCAGGCTCACATGATTTGACTTTGAAGCTCAAGCTTGCTTATTTGACTTTACACATGTGTACACTCCGGCAGGCATTTTTATTTTTGTACAGGCATGTCCACTTTTTTGGAGTTTTTGCTTTTGCATTTTTTTGAAAACTATATACAACAGCATTTACATAGGGAGTTTTTCCTCTTGAGCCGGTATACTATCCCTCTTTTGAAGCTTTATTGCAATCCACGATCTCCGATCCTTGAAACTCATCATTATTGGTCGGGTTGGGATGCACTTCCCTCCCTAGAGGAGGACAAATATTTCCACCTGTGTGCGTCTCATACCGGCAAATCCAACCTCCTCACCACTCTAACTGAGTTGAGCCATGTGAAAGGTGCAGGTGTCCAAGTTAGATCATTATCAACAAGAGTCGTGCGTGTGCTCCGAAATACTTTACTTAGGCAGTCAAGAATCCATTGAACCAAGTCTCGTGATCCTCAAAGAATTAAGTCAACTAGACCTGAAGTACCTCAATTCCAGCTCCTATAAGGTTCCTGTTAATTAGGTAGATTTTAAGGTCCAACCAAGCTCTAATCTCCGGATTTTACTTAGACTCGTTCAACTATCAAACTCAATCCGAAAAATGCGAATGCCGTGCAAATGCAGAAAATATTTTTGTGATACAATTTTCAAAGATTTTGAACTTTTTATGGGTTTTTGAAAAGATGATGATGCATATGCATTTTTTAGATTTTTCAAAAAGATTTTTCAAATGTTTTGGATTTTAATTTTTGCAAATGTTTTTGGGATTTTTGAAAACAAAAAGGTTTTGGCTAAAAACTAGGTTAAAATATTTACACGGGAGTGCTTCTTATATATACAAGTGGATTTTAAGATTTTACAAGGGTAAGTGGTCAATTTTATAAATATGTGGATTTTGGTGAGATGCTTGTATTCCTCAAACTTATTTGACACAGGTTTTTCAAACAGTTTTTGAAAACTCTAGTCCAAGATAATTTTTCAAACAATTTACAAACATGTACACACATTTGAAAATCATTTTGCAATAGGTTTTCCAAACAATATATATAGATTTTTCAAATATTTTTGCAACCATTTTTCAAACCATTTGTAAATCATTTTTCAAACATTTTATTTCCCACAAAGAAAATAAATTTTACAATCAAAATGTTTTTACAAAGGTTGAAAATATGTAACAAAACGTTTTCAAAATAGTTTTCAAAAGATTTTTCAAAGAGATTTTCAAACTATTTTTCAAACATTTTGCAAAAAATATTTTCACATGATTTATTAATCAGTACATACAAAAAGAATTTGAGGAATAATAACATCTTTTTATTAAGGTTTTAATGAATTTTAATAGTATCATTAGCCATATTTATAAAAATACGAAAGTACGAGTTATGGCTAAAGTATATACGTAGTATATACGACCCCCCTATACTTAGCTTGAGCTATGTCCTCATAGATCGGAGAGGAAAGAGAAGACATAACTCGTACTAAATATAGAAAAGTCTAACGAATAAATGAACAAGAGATGAATGAATGAGAAGTCAACCGTCCCCCCTATACTTAGGATCAAATAATCCTAAGTATAGCAGACTGTACACAAAGCAGGGAGGGTCAAGGGTGGGAATGAATAGATCGTACTCAGATTGTCTCCCCCTATACTTAGGGTAAGATATCCCTAAGTATAGACAAGAAGAGGAGACAATGGAGAGGATCAAAGAATAGAACAACTCGGGGTGCACACCCCCCTATACTTAGGACAAAGTACATCCTAAGTATAGAAAACTGTCTACAAGGGGTGACACCTTTTTGATAGATACATGAGATAGAAGATGAAAAGAAGAAAAGAAGAAAAGATATCAACAGATGAGAGAAGAGATCGTGAGAATGTACACATCACTCCCCCTTATACTTAGGGTAAAAGAAGCCCTAAGTATAGGCAACAACAGGAGTGATGACACAAAACGATGAAGGAACACTCGGCTCGTCCATCCCCTATACTTAGGACAAAGTGCGTCCTAAGCAAGGCAAACACGAGAATGGGTAGACGAGCAATACGAGAGAGAGAACAAAGGTACACAAGGGAATATACAATAGAGATGGATATACACAGGATCAAGAAGATTGAAAGCTAACCTTCTTGCGAGACCACTGAGGGATAGATCTAGTGCGGTGCAGGTCGACATCGGGGTCAACAGTGGACGGAAGCCGATCAAGGTCGACAGGGTGACGGCCCTTAGTGGAATCAAATAAAAAAGGCACGAACTGATCAGTGGAAGTAATATGGCTAGGTTCGGCCTTGGTGGTCCTATGGTGTGAAGGCGCAGACGGGTGAGTGGAAGAAGTACAACAAGGTCTGGCCTTGGAAGTCTCGCTGATATCAAAGTGGAATGGGACAAACTCATCCTCATTAGAAGAAGTGTAATTAGAGTCGTTCTGCGAGGGATCGTCCAGGTCAAAATCAAAAGGAATGAAATCATCAGTGGAAGTATACGAACTCAGATCGTCCTCAAGAGTCTCACCCGGATCATCTTTTTCATCAAGAGGCCAAAAATTTTGAAGATTCGCATCATAACCGACCTCAATCATCATTACTTTTGAGTGACCAGGAACGGACTTATCAGTGGAAGTAATCAAACCAGGTCCGTCCTGTCTAGTCTTGGTATCTGCCCTCCGCTCAATGGGATCAATCACGTAGATACTTTGGATTTCATCAACACTTCGCCACACACCAAAAGGAGGAACCGCGAGGTCTAAGATTTCCGATTTCCTCCCCTTTCGGGGGATTCGTCGGGTCTCATTAGTGGTCGCTAAGCAAACATCTCTAGTAGCATTAGATCGGTCACAGGCCTCGGAGTCAGCTAGAATCGGTGAAGGTGCATCAGGTGTGGGTCTCTGGTCAATTATGGGTGCGGTAATCAACACTTCGCTTTCGTCAACAGAACGGAAGCGAATCTCTCCTGATCCGTAGTCAATAACGACTCTCGCAGAGGCAAGGAATGGTCGTCCCAGGATGATTGGAGATGGCTCCCCTGTGGATGTCTCCATGGGAAATATGATAAAATCAACATGATGGCTCATGCCCTGAATCGAAATGACGGCGTTTTCAAGGATACCCTTCGGCCTCTTGATAGATCCATCAGCAAACTGAACGATCATCCTGGTTTTCTTTAGAGGCCCTAAGTGAAGAGATTGTACCAGCGAGAAGGGTAATATGCTAATAGATGCACCGCCGTCCAGGAGAGTGTGATCACAAGTATAGTCAGAGATGGTACAAGTGATGAAAGGTGTAGCTGTGTTCTTCTTTCTAGGAATGGGACGGTGTGTGATGGCATGGGCAGTGGCCATGGTCAGAATATGACGCTCAGATTTGCTCCTCTGCTTTCTCTTCTTGGGAAGAGGAGCAGATAAATCAGTCATGGGCTGCTGAAGTGGGGCATGGATAATCTCATGAATAGTATCCACCACTTCGGGTTCAGTCAACATTTTTTTGAATTTTTGGACTTCCTCCATACAAGGTAGGAGGGCAGAATCAACATATACACGATGCATGCCAAGAGAAGTCTGTACAGCAGCATCCTCGGGGTCAGAGGTGGGACAGTGTGTGAATGGTTGTGTGGTCAAAAAGTCTGATAGATGGGCACTCTTCTCACGGTCTGAATCAACCAAAGGTCTCCCGAACTCTTTTTGGATTTTTAAACTTTTCCCATTTTTTTGTATTTTGGGCGATTGCGAGCTCCCATGATCATCCACAAGTAAATCCGTATCCTCGACGAAAGGAGCATTAATCTGGTTTTTCCTCAAAATAGCAAGATTATCATTCATCAAATCAAGCTCTTTGTCATTCGGTTCAAGATATCACATATAGAGATCGAGGGAGGTGACTCCAACAGGTCAGACTTGGGTGGATGTGAAAGTGGAGGTGGATAATATACAGGTGGAGGTGGAGGTGGGTAAAAGTTCGAGGTCTGATACTGCGGCTGAGGCGGATATGTACAATAGTCAGAAAAATTAGGAGGAGGATCCTCCTGATAAAAGGGAGGTGGACCAGCTGGAGGGTACGAGGAATCCGCAAAATCCGGATAAAAATCGCTCCAGGGATCCATCTCGAAACAAGAGAAAAAATGACCGGGAGAGCACGAAGGTCAAGTCAAGAGAGTGAGAAGAAAGGCGCAAATGCGCAGAGAAGATTTAGAATGCACACAAACAACCACAAGCAAACTTGCAAAACAAACCCTCAATTCACCTACTCAACTTGGTGAAGACCACAAATGCGGCCTTTTTATCTTGTCTGTTTTAGAGTTAGGTGAGAAGTCTAAAATTGCGCAAACACTTAGGAGGCTGAAATGGAATTTGGGCACTAATCCTTAGTGTGTGCGCGAGCAATGTAAAACTAAGACAATGAGGGGATTACTCGCCCCAATACAAGATTTTTTTGGTGATTTTTAGGGTCGAATAATGTTAGCAGTCCCAATTTTATTTGTTATCATTTTTTTGGATTTTTAATGAGAATGCACGATCCTAACGAGGAGTCAATTTCACTTAGCACCTAGGTGATCAAAATCAGAGGTAGAGAGTCGGAAAAGCAATGCAAGCGGCAAAACGATGATGTATGCTAAAGCGTAAATGCTCACCTTGCCTCCATCACTCTATATGCAGGGATGCTCAGCAGAATTGAAACCTATCTATATGCAAATGCAAGCCGATGAAATCGCCCCTAGTTCAGAAATTGTTATTATCGTGAAGAACCACAAGTCGGTCACCGATCCTCAATCCCAGAGTCCGGTCTAAGCTCACCCCTCCTCTTCTCGACACATCGAGTTCAGGAGTAGCGCTTGACAGGGTAGGCTCACGCCACGTAGGCTTGAAGATGATGAGGCGACTGTTTAAATTTGACTAAGTCCAAACGAGTCTATAGGTACATGCAAATATATTAGGTGTTTGGCCTTAATCTATCGCAAGCAACTCCTAAATCTAAGGGCTCAATCACACAAAATAAGGAAAACGAAATCGAGAAAACAAAGGAAAAAATGTGAAGAAAACACGAGAAAAGCCGCGGTGAGCCTCCAAGTGTACAAACACTTGGAAATTGGGCCCGAAAGTCCAAAGTCCTATGTACCTGTATTCTTACAAATATAGAGTCTCTCTCTCTCTCACAAAAATTACACTAATAAATGCAATAAATAAAGAGACTAGAATTGTCTTCAAAATTCTCTCTGAGCCTGCCTTCGTGCTAAGTCAAGTCACCTCACGTGGGTGCGCAGGTGCTCCTGGAAAAGAGCTCCTCCCTCGATCCGCGTACCTCGCACAAAATCCAAGCAAGGAGAGTGGTTAGACAATTCAACAAGATAAATCAAAAATAATAAAACAAGCAGAAATAAAAGCCGCGAAAGAGACAAGCAATAACAATCACAAACAAAAAGCCAAACTACGCGTTGTTGCTCCCCGGCAACGCCGCCATTTGATATCTAGGGAAATCGAGGGTCGTACGGTTTCACAAGGTGAAACCGCAGTCGATGTTTTGACCGCTCAATAATCCCTAATTAATCAACAATGATCCCACAATCAAATATCAAACAATGACAAACAATGTGGAGTCAAATTTATTTTTAACTCTACATAAAAGATGTATAGGTGCAAGTATGTAGAGAGTTCGAACATAGGGAGCAAGGCAGGATAGATCAACAATTGATGCATAAAAATGTAATGTGATTAAGTGTCTACAATTATGCAAGTTTTTGTGGGTTTTTAATTTTATAATTTTTTTATTTTTGTTTTTAATTTTTAATTTTGTATTTTGGTTTTTGATTTTCTGATTTTATATTTTCTTTTTGTATTTTATAGTTTTGTATTTAATTTTTCAATAATATAGTATATAGCTATATAAAGAAGATATGTATACAAGAAAGAGGAGATATATATAGGTAAAAATGCTCGAAAATCAGGAAATAAAATCTTTTTGGTTTTTTTATATTTTTCTACTATTTTTGTGATTTTTGGGAATTTTTCAGAATATTTTTGGTATTTTTATAAGGCAAAATAGAGAAAACAGTGAGTTAAGATTCTGGCCGAAATTAAAATGGGAAGAAAAAAATGGTAAACAGTGGCAAAATTTTCCCAAATTAATTTTAAAGTAAAGAAAATAAAATAGAGAAAGTACATAACCTGAGTTTATATTTTTGGGCTTTTTCTAGGATTTATTAGATTTTTATGAAGATTTTTAGGGTTTTCAAATTTTAAAGGTTTTTGTTTTGAAATTTTTAGTGGTTTTCAGACTGACGCTAAAATATGATAAAACACATAAAATATAATTTTTTTGGAATTTTTCAAAACGTCTTTATAATTTTTATGGATTTTTTAATGCAAATAGTAGGAAGAAATGCATGGTTTTGATTTTTAATAAATATGAAAATGCACTAAAAATGGAATGCAAAAATATAGCGTAAATGAACAAGTTAACAGGAGCTTAAAGTGAATTTTGTGGATTTTTTTGAGGTTTTGTAAGCACATGCAATAAATAGACAAAGCATACAAAAATACACAGCCTAGCAGGGGTATATATGTAAATATCAGGAAGTATAGGGGCTTATCTGCAAATTTCTCAAAAATATATAACTGAATCTTGCAATTAATGGATTTAATACAAAAAGAAAAACAGCGAGGGCCTTTTGGCAAAAAGCCCACCTACGCGCGTGCGGCGCACGCGCCTGGGGAGCACTAAAAAGAAATTATCCAAAAACGCCGGGGCTCAAAGGCAAAAATCCCAGAAATTTTATACTGCAATTTAAAGTTTTGGCACCTCAAACAAATAAACAAAACCCCTGGGGGTCGACCTGCAAAAATGCCAGGTCACGTGCGCGGAGCACGTGACCTGGCAGTGACCTAAGTGTAATATCCTAAAACTACAGGGGTGTTGTTGCAAATATTACAAAAACTTATAACTGCCGATGAATGTTTAAGTGCCAATTAATAATTTACAAAAACGGGCGGGGGTTTGAAGCAAAATACCCACGCCTTAATGTGATCCGACGGCGGCAGGCTTCTCACTAATCCACGTGTCAGCGCCAAAACGCCCGATACTGCTTCGGCCTTGAACGACCCCGATTAGAAGATCTTCGCGTGATCGAACGGCGAGGATGAGCAAAATTCGACGCCCGCTGCGAGATCTGGAGCTCCTCTTAGATCGGACGGCGGGAACCTCCCCTGCAAGA
The DNA here is from genome assembly GCA_037367405.1 of Ottelia alismoides. Lineage (NCBI taxonomy): Eukaryota > Viridiplantae > Streptophyta > Magnoliopsida > Alismatales > Hydrocharitaceae > Ottelia > Ottelia alismoides. The sequence goes on from JAZKJV010001284.1 coordinate 59,581, forward strand.
ACAGGGAAGAACTCCTCCCCTCGTGAACTTCGATTGGCTCACATGCGTCGCTCCGACCTTCTCCTCCGGTACTGCAGGGTCCTGATGATGCCTGGAAGATTCCCCGACCTCATGGCAGGGCCAAAATGGCTCGCTGAGCCCAGGTGCGCCGCGTCGAGGTTGGAGAGGCGACGGTGGTCCAGGTACCACGTTATGCAAAATCGACCCTCCAAAGGGGGTCTGCTGCCTCCTACGACCTGCAAAAAGGTTAGGGGAGGGCGCGGGCAAAGTGCCGAGCCCTACCCAGCAGTGAAAGAAAGTGGAGAATGGCGAGGGAGAAGCTCGCCGGAGCAAAGCTCCGGCGAGGGGGTACGGTGGTGATCGGTGGGGTTGAAATCGAAATTGAAGGGTGGAGAAGGATCCTACTGCTACCAGGAATAAGAAAATGCAAAGAAAAATTAAGAAAATGCAGTACCTCAAGCCCAGAATGGCGAGGTGAGACCTCGATGGCGGCGGGCACCGGAGGTGGTTAGAACACACGCGGCTACCCTCACCGCACCTCAACAGGGGTACAGGGCGCCTCCCCTGTCACCGGAGTCGCTACTCTTCCGCTCCCGGAGGTCTGAGGTTCACCAAAAGCGGTTCAAAAATCAAATGGAAGTTGGCTATGTGGTTTTGAAGGATGGACGAGGGGGCACAAAGATCAAGAGGCGCAGCTCGATATAGTGATCCACAGCCCAAGGAGAACCTTGGGTGTGTATGATCATTGATCGAGGAAAATTTTCCATGAAGGAAGCGTCGCGAGTTGGTGAAAGGAGTGTTCCCCAAAAAATCTTGAAAACGACCAAAAACCTACTTCTGACAATCTACAGGGAGGAGGTCAGACAGTTGTCCGGAGGTCAACTGTTAGACCAACCTAGAAAAAATCCCTTAAAAATCAATAAAAAAAATAGATAATGATTTTATTAAATTAAACTTATAAAATGAAAAATGATTATTATTTTATAAAGTATTTTATGGTGATTTTTAATTATTTTTATGAGGTACATTTTTACAAGTTGCTTTTTATAGCCTATATAGGTATATTACCTATATATTATATTATATTATTTTTATTTTGTGATTTTAATTTATTTATTTTAATTTATTATTTTTTAAATTCGTAAAATACTTTTATATACCTAATTACATTTTTGTTTTATTTTTCAGATGTGTTTTGTACATTTAATAAAATAAAAGTATGTATTATACATGTATAAGTATAAGTATCATACCTATGTAGAATGTACAAGTATTTTTATTTTATGTTTTATTTGAGTTTTTATTCCAATAATTCACACAATTATTATAAATAATATTTACAAAATTATAAAAATATAAAATTACAAAAATAATGGATAAATAATAAATTAAATATTTTAATTTGTACAAGTATACAAGTAGGGTCCAAACTCAACTTTCAAACCGTAACTTCGAAAAATACGAAACCACTCCATTAAATAGACTATTTTTATCTATATACAATTAAAGGTGAGTTTGGTACATTTCGAGTTTTTATTTGCAAGATACAGGTCTTGAAAGTTGGAGTTCTGGAATCTTATTCAGTCCATAACTTTTTATCGGTACATTATTTTTCAATGAAATCAATTTTGTATTTTTCTTTATTTAATTATCTACAACTTTCATGTAGAAAGTTTTTTTATATTAATTATAAAAAGTGGAACCAAAAATAGGTCCCAAAATGAATAAAGAATGGATTAAAAATAAAGGTATTTCTATGGTATTTTGACCCTTATCTCCCCCTACTTTATTCCTTGTCGACCTATTCATCAAGATGCCTAGGTCTCGGGATTTAGGATCATAAAATATTTGCAATATTTTATTCCTTTTCTTTTCTTTTATTTATTCTATAATTTTGGCTTTAATTACAATATTTTATACACTATTTACATACACATGCATGGATGCTAAGATGCGGGATTTAATGCCATTTACATGCATTTACTGGGGTTTTAGATGCCAAAATGATAGAATAAAGATGATGAAATGAGGATTCATCATGCCCCTCACTTCTTACTAATCTATCACTTGTGCCCCTCGGGTTAGTGACCATCCATAACCAACACAAACGGACGTTAACTTCAAGGACACAAATGGAATTAAATTAAAAAAAAGGGATAGAAAAGTCTTCTCCCCCCTTCTCCTCCTCCTCTTCTTCCTCCCTTCTCCTCCTCCTCTCCCATTTTCTTCCTCTCCCACCTGTTGTCGCCCCGACCTTCCCCCATCCCCTTCGCCGCCTCTCTCCTCCGCCAGACCTACATGCTGACACGGTGGATACAACCATGGCAACAACCCAAAATCTACCGTTAGATTCCATAAATCCAAGATCTTCGGAGCAACGGTGATGACCTGGAGAAAAGTGCACCTGATTTCGGTCGGGCGCATCGGCTTTTGCTTCATGGAGCCACTGGGGCAATGGGTTGGAGTTTGAGGATCGCTCCGCGGAGAGTTTGGAAAGCTCCTTCTTGTAGCCGGAGGTGCAGATGAGGCAAATTTCTTTACGGTCTGGCGGCTGCCGCTTCGGGATCATTGCAGCAACCAACGCGGGGATCAATGGAGGAAAAGATCTTGATGGCGTGAGCGATTCCGTGAAGCTGCTGGAGGACTTGACGGTGGGGCTGGAGAAGCTGGCCTCGTGCATGACGCGGCTGGCGGAGGGATCGTCAAGGATGGAGACGATGAGGTGGAAGAGGCCGACCTTGACGGAGAGGAGCGGCTGGTGGGGATGGTCGGGGAAGGAGTGGCGTTGGTGGGCCTATGCGCTCTTGAGGGCGGCAACGAGGGCATTGGAGAGAGGAGGGGAGTGGGAGGGAGAGGGTGAGGGGGAGAGGCGGTCGAGCGTGACGGAGAAACAGAGCTCGAGAGCGCGAAAGTGGAGTGAGTGGGAGGGGTGGGAGCGGAGGCAGGCAATGTGGAGGGGGGAGGTGGCAGAGGAGAGGAGAGAGGAGGCGACGTGGAGGGGGGTGGTCTGCGGGTGGCGGTGGAGCGAGGTGGCAGAGATGGACTGCGAGAACACGGCCGAGGCCTCGACGGTGAGGGTATGGTGGATGGTGTTCAGCCCGCTCCGAATGGTGGTTCAGGTCTGGAATTGCCAGAGATCTGAGCAATTGGGCTCGGGCGGGAGGGAGAATTGGGTTCGGTGGGAGGAGGAGGAAGAAGAGAGCACGACATTCGCATTTTGTGGTCCAATGAGAAGGGGAGGAGGGACTTTGGGGGGAATTATGACCATAATACCCTTCTTAACAACACCATGGTTTGAATAAACCATGATTATTTTAATTTTTTGACCGTCAATTTGACGAAAGGGAACAAGTGGTAACGGAGAAAGAAGTGAGGGGCATAACTGATATTACCAAAAAGATAGGGGTATAACTGAAATTACGATATCTCGAGGGGTACAAATGATAAAACCCTAATTTTTATAGAATTTTTTTATAATTTTTTGATTTTTTATGTATTTTACAGAACAAATAGAGACTTTTAAGGTATTTTTGAAGTTCTAATAATATCAAATGCATGAAAATCAACAAACAAAAATCACCATAAATAATAAATGCAATCAGGAACTACAAGTAATTTTAGGAATTTTTTGGATCTAATTTAATATTTATTGCACTAAATAGAAGACAAGTAATTACAAATAATTGTCAGGGACTAATATGCACTTATATTAATTTTTAGGACTACAAATAACAAGACTTAAAAACTTTTGACGCCACTTGTACAATTTTCCCACAATTGTCACACGCAACACGTGAACTAGATAAACATGGATACAAAAGAAAATTTCAAAATAATAAATCCATTCCATAACAACCAGAAAGTTTGGGAGAAATTATGCAAATATCCCAAAAAAGCACATGGGTGCACGTAACTGCAACTAATATGGACTAAGATGCAAATTAAAACTATAGGTGTCTAACTGCAAATGTTTTTAACTACATATTATTTTTATTGGGCTAAAACGAAATAAAAAAGACATGAAGGAGGAAAAAGTGCAATATACCCTTGCAGGTGTGCAACACACATGAGGCGACGAGTGGCTATGATGCGATCTTGGAGATGATCGAACAATTGGGGTGCGTGTCACAGGCGTACAGGCTGATTGTTGTTAGTGCTCAGATCTGACAGCTCAGATGACAAGCGAGCATACGTGTCAGATCTGGCACTGCACTGATCAGACGACACATCTTTTGGGCACTAACAACTGGTCACGATTGAATCTGGAGGATGGCAGGGCTCATCTGACGGCGTTGATGGTTGCTAGAGGAACACGACGTGGGTGACATTCAACCTCAAATATGGGTTGATACATGGGGTAGGATGAGCTCGCTACAAAGCTCAGCATCCTCACTACGATGCAGCGCGTCGAGGGGGGTCCTCTGATGTGAGGATAAATGGTTGGATTGATGTGGCAGGTGTCAGCCTCCTGGAGCTGCTCTGTCGGACGAGTTGGAGCTCAAACTAAGCTTCTCGTGGATGTAGAACCTGCAAAGAAACTTACGTCTCAAAGATAAAGCTTCGGTCGAGGTTATTAGGATCTAAGAATCACAAAAGCAAGGGTGGATGGGGTTTGATGTCTGGAGAAGATGGAGGAGGGGCATCGTGGCTCGAACTCTCTCAGATGAGAGAAGCTCGAGGAGACCAGAGTGTGCTCGAAGGATGAGGGTGAGATAATGGATCGATCTGTATGGTTGGGAGAGATCGTGAAGCTCTAACCATGGTGGTCAGAGCTTCAATGACAGCGGGTGGCTGGTCGAAGTGAATCGGAGTGTACGACGAGCTAGAAATGAAGTAGAGGGTACATGAGTATCCTACGATGGTCAGCGATGAACTGCAGAGTAGAAGGTGTGGTTATATCCTCGATCCTACCGCGACAAGCAGAAGAGGATTCATGTGGTGGAGCTCCGACTATGTTCTGAGCTATGAGCCTCCAAGCATCGATTCCAGGTCCAAAGCAACTATCAGGGTTAATGTCACTCTCCAGAAGGTGGCTAAGGAGCAGAGGATGTATGAGGGACAGACTCTCGAGTGAGGAGTCCAGAGATGAATATTTATAGGTAGCCTTAGGGTCTAGAAGGATCAAGGGAATGCACGAAAATCTATGGAAATTCAAACCAAATTAGAGATTCGCGAGAATCTCATATCGTCGAGGAATATCTGTCCAATCTCAAGGTGGACGGAGATCGGAGTCGGGTGTGATAATTGGGAGAAATGGATTCTGGCGACGAGGATTCGAGTCCGGGCCTGGAGAAAGGATGGTTTATACTGGTCAACAATGTGAGATGGACCAATAGGAATTTAGGAATTTTAACACAATGAGAGAATATTAAAATAAAAAATAGCAAACGATTTTAAAATAAAATATGAATAAAATGAAAGTTGTTTATTATTTTACAAACTATTTTTCTATTATTTTTAATTATTTTTATAATATATATGGTATATAGAGTATAGTGTATATGTACATGTATAATATACCTATATTATATATGTATTTTTATTTTATTCTTTTTACAAAAATATATTTTATTTTACATTTTATATATTTCTAACATAATTTAAAGAGTATGAAAGAATTTTTATTTTATTTTTACAAAATAAATAAAGGTGTTAAATAAATAGGTATTATCTATAATATTTAAAGGTGTTGCTAATGTACAACAGTGTTTTGATGTTCTGTTTGATTTATTTTATGTTTCATAACTCTTATTTTATTTTATTTTTAGTTTTGGAGATATGTACAGGTGTTTGAAAATATAGATGCATAAAATAAAATTTAAAATATAAGTGTTTACAAATATAGGCATCACATGACCCTATTTCCCCTACTTCATTCCTTATTGATCAGGCCAATTATTTACATTCTCTTGGGATTTGGGTCAGCATGTACTTATTACATAATTACAACCTTGTTTGCTTTTTTTCTCTTTATTCTTTTATTTTGGAAAATATGCGCTAATTATGGAATATTGACAAAGGTATGTACAATGGTAATTTATTATATTACACATATTTATAGATGGTTTTTGCTAAAAGATGAAGCTAAAATAAAAGAATAAAGAATGAGAATCAGAGATTCATCAGTAAACATTTCCTATTAGATTATTATTTCACAATTATCATGGTATTTTTATGAACTTTGTACATGTAATATTTGTCTTTTAATATGTTTGATAATGTTTAAGATTTTTTATACATGTAAAGGCATTAATATGTTTGAAAATAATATTTGATGAAATATTAATAGATCTCTTTTGTCCCTCTGAGATTTTGCAATTAGATTTATGCCCCTATTTTTTTGAAATATCTCTTGGACCTCCATCTTTTTTGACCGCTAATTGTTGCGCACATTGAGATAATAACCATCCATTCCCCTGCCAGACCACAGCTTGCCCATCCCACCACCATGAGCGTACAACGCCTTATTGGTTGATTGGAAAGATGTTTCTAACGCATAGTCTTGGAGGGAATGCAGTGTTCGACAAGTCTGGACCGACAATCATTGTATTATCCTCTCTCGCAGTACTAGAACGTTAACAACTGAATCGAACAAACAATCAACCTACAATGTATGATAAACCAATGAAAACTATGTGGGATGCAAATTATTATACACTGCAATAAATGCGTATAACAAGCAAGTGTAGGGGTCGAATCACTGAGAACAAATACATGGATAAGTTATTTATTGTCTAAAAATAAATAACAAATATTTTTATACTTTTTATGGCTTTTGATTTTTTGTGGGAATTTATTTTTATTTAATTTTTTTATGGATTTTTAATATTTTATAGTTTTTATTATAAATTTTCAATTTTATTTTATTTTATATTTTTTCAATTTTTAATTCCTTTTGTTTTAAAAGTTATTATAAATATATATAATGGTAAAATGGGGTTGCCCCTTAGGGGTGCTAACTTGGCTCAATCTCCCTGCTTTCCCCATATTTTTATTTTTTTGAAAAATGCTTCCGTGGATTTTATTATTATATCAATATATTATGTCATTCAAATTTTATGCGAAATAGAGACTCCTATGGTCTCCATCCAGACATGGTCAATTTCAGCAATTCCGCTACCGTTGAAAATGATTGTCTAGATGGAGTAAGAGTCTCTGTTTCTCACGAAACTTGAATGACATAATATAAGGATATAGTGATGAATTTTCATGAATTCGTTTAAAAAAAATATAGGGAAAATGGGACAGTAGAAGCAAAGTTAGCTCCCTCCAGGGGTAGCCCCATTTTACCCATATAATATGTATAATATAAATACTATATAGGATGATATATAATTAATATACGAAAATTTCACAAAAATATAAGTACAATCCTTTTTTGTGTTTTTAAATATATATTAAGTATAGTAATATTAATATTATTAATAAGTATACAAGTATATGTATGTATATATAGTCCATATATGTTTTTATATTTATAAAAATAGGAAGATATACGGAAAAATTATAAAATAAAATATTTTTTATTTTTTAATATTTTCTCTAGTTTTCTTCTTATTTTTTCTAATTTTTAGGGATTTTTAATTTATTGAAATATGCAACTAAAGAAAATAATAAGCTGAATGTTTTAAGATATTCAAAATAGATAAATAGTTCAAAATTTTCCAAAATTATTTTCAATATATTATATTATATTATATATAGGATGAAATGGGGATGCCCCTTAGGGGAGCTAACTTGGCTCCCCCTGGGTGATTTCGACCATTTTTTTATTTTTTTTTGAAAATTTCTTCCATGTATTTTCATCAATATATCCCTATATTATGTCATTCAAATTTCGCGTGAAATGGATATTCCTATGGCCTCCATCCAGAATGGTTGTTTTTAGTAATTGTGTTACCGTTAAAAAAATGTCAGTCTGGATGAAGGCTGTAGGAGTCTCTGTTTCGCACGAAATTTGAATAGCATAATATAGGGATATAATGATGAATATTCATGGAATAAATTTTCAAAAAAAAATAAAAAATGGGTGAAATTGCGCTGAAGGAGCCAAGTTAGCTACCCGCAAGGGGCAGCCCCATTGAACTCATACACACACATATAATAGGAAATTGTTTTTTATTTTATAGATTTTTTGCAAATTTTTATAGATTTAGCAAGACAGTCTTTTCTCTTATATTTTTTGTGATTTTTGCTATGGAGTGGTAAAATATAGCAATATATAATATCTATTTTCTTGGATTTTTTAGATGTGATTTTATATATTTTTTATCTTTTTAAATATAAACAATAAATAAATAGCTCCTAAATGATTTTTAGTAAATATAAAATAGTAAGTAAAATGCTAAAATAACAAGGCATCGTGAACACACACGATATTTAACATTTACTGCAATTTTTCCTCGAATGTACAAGCAAGGGATCTATTTAAATATAATAGAAATACAATAAAAATGTTACACACGGTATTCCGTGCGAATGCCCAAAAGCTTAACACTATATACAAAATTTAAGACTAAAATAAAGTAAAGGAACCCGGAAGGGTATCTTTTCTATTTGCCCTTCTCACGTGGGCCGCCAAGTGAGATGAGTTGGCATAGGACCTATATGTTATATACAATGAATGTATGGGCATGTTGCTAATGTAACTCAAAAGTTCAAACTAAATTTATTATTACTAGACCTATTATATTTTACAAAAAGGTGAAGGGTTTTTTACTAATTATCCCTTTAAATGCATGCTATCCGGAGGCGAAAGCTCTCCCATGTGGCATGATTGATGGTGGATGATGACATTTTGAATAATGATCCGATGACTGACAAAGGACTTGGAGTGGAGGAGCAATCCAACAACAACTCCTCCACAAGAATAGAGAAGAAGAATTATGCATGGAGCGAGCATCTTCTCTTCGATTATTCCTACTCTGAGCTCCAACTCCCTTGCTAATGGTTGCAATCGCTTTCTGGAAGGCACATGCATCTGCAGGATGAGTCAGGAGAGCCCAAGGTCCATTAGAAGGACCCTGGAGCTTCGTTGGACTAGAGCTCATGTTCGAGCCTTGAAGCGATGTTACATGCACTACGGAGTATTTGCTTCTACACAAAAAGACTCGTGTGGTCAAGGCGAAGATGCCCGACCTAAGGATGAAGCTTGGAAGCAAGGGAATGGACATGATGGCGGAGATCAAACAAGAGGTGGAGGACAGATTTTGGTGATCCTTTTAGGATTTAAGGTGGAAACAAAGGGGATGTGCGGAGAAGTCGATGAGGATCGAAGATGCGGTGAAATGGGGATTGGAAACAATGGAGGAACAACAAATTTGGTCCTGGAGCCTAAAGCTACAATGATTTTAATTTATAAAATTAAGCTAAGGTGCAATCTAATCAACAAAACTAGGGTTAAATCTAGGTTACTGGAAAGAAATGCGAGAAGAAAATAGCACCTAGCTGCTCAGACACGCATTGAATCACGGAGTAGTTGAAGCTCACTGGAGCTTCTCTAGCGAAATTGGATCTCCAATCTCACCGAAGCACTACAGATCAATCGGGGAGAAGGATGTCACCAGTCTCAATCTAAGTTTGTAAGGATCTGAGGGTTTCAGTGGGTATAAGGGGGGAACCATGTCGTATTTGTAGACAAGGAATTGGCTACTTCGAGGGGAGTTGGCGTGTGAGGAGGGGGTTGATTGAGATTTGAGCATGTGCAAAGGAGAAGGACGATGGGCCTGATGATGGGTGAATGTCTTGAGAAGAATGGTGGAGTGGGGAAGGTGTGAGAAAGGGGAGAAATAGGGGTTAGGTGAGGTCTGACACAAGGGAGACTGCGGAGAGGATAGTTGACCAAGGATGAACGGTCCTCGGCTCCTAGTTGTTCAATGTGGACCAACCACAAAAAAGAATAAAGAAACATTTTGTAACTTGTATTAAAAGTATAACTGTATTTATTAAGTTAAGTTAAAAAATAAAATATGTTTCTAATTTTATTTAATATTTTGGGATTTTTGTTTATTTTTACAATGCATTTTAATATGAGCTAATATTTACATGTATAATTATAGGTGTACATACCTCTATTTGGTATATTTTATTTTTATTTGTATTTTATATTCTATTGTTTTATTTACATATTTTTTATATTTATATCTTTTTGGATACAAATTTATATATTTTTATGGTTTTCTATATACTTAAATAATCATTTACCTACATTATATATGCATATTATAGATCTGTTTTACCTATATATTTTATTGCTTTATTTATTTTAATGTATTTTCATGGTTTTATTATAATTTCCTTATTTACATGTATTTTAAATAATATTTAAAAATATATAAAAATATAAGAAACCAAAAAATATAAAGAATAAATATATGGATTATTTTATACAAGTATATTGCATAATAAGGCCCCAAAATCCAACTTTTGCATCTTAACCTAAAATTATATGAAAACATCTTCATTAAATAGATAATTTAATTCTATGAACAATAAAGATGAGTTTAGTCAATTTTAGATCTGTATGGAGAAGATACAATCCGCAAAGTTTTCTTTGTGGCTTTTTACTCTGCGTGTCCTGGGCACACAGTGCAATATTTTTTAATGAGATAAGTTTGTATTTTTCTTTACAGTTTTTTTGAAAAATATTCGTATTGAGGGATTATTGATTTGAGGTATAAAAATAAGAAAATAAAATAAGCCCTAAAAGGCTATTTATTGTCAAATTAAATTAGGATTTTTTTATTATTTTCTGTACAATCCTTTGTCCTATCTCCCCTTACTTTATTCCTTTTCGTTCAAGTCATCATGATGACTAGATCTCGGGGTCTAGGGTCACTCATGTCTTTGACATTTCATTCCTATTCTTTTCTTTCTTTTATTCTTTAACTTTAGTATTATATAAAGCAGTTTATATTGTATTCCATGTGAATTATCAAGTGTTATTTTGTACAAATTAATGTTATATACATGCATTTGGATAGGGATTTAATATCAAAATGAAAGAATAAAGATGATGAAATGAAGATTCATTACCCCATATACTTGCCTTTACTAGTCCCTAGAAAACACTTACGTAATGAGTGCAGAAAAAGAAAATAAATAAAAGAAAAAGAAAGAATTCAGAATATTTTTTTCAACTCTTAGGTTTGCCTTAGTAAAATCAAAGTTTGGAGTGAAAACCTTTGGATTCTTGGTTTGTTCGGAACCACATTAAGGTTAGGAAGTGTGACACAACAAACCTTAGGTTCCATAATCATATTATCCAATTTGATTCATAGTCTAGTTAGAAGAATCGTTTGAGCCGCATACTCTTGCAACCTTGAAATGACAAGCACCAAGTGTGTGGATTTTTCAACTCTTCCGAGATAAATCACCGAACTATCAAGGAATTTCCTCCTCTGGCAACTCATCCTCGAGGAAACAGATGTTTCCTTCTAAGGTCAAGTGTGAGATTTTGCACAACCAAAAAGAGGGAGAAGCTAGAAGAATGGGAAAAGAAGAGGGAACGGACTAGTACTTTTGCATTCCCTTGTGAAGCTCGGGCAATGCAATCGAGTCTTCACCAAGAACCAGGCATTTTCTACGAGCTCCATATTTTTGGAATTTTTGGTGTAGGCTTCTTCATGGATTTTCTTTGCATTGCATTGCTCTGTATTCTTATTTTGTCTCGACTGATATAAAATCTTTAGTCCTAAAGCATAATTTCGAGATGGGACTAAGACCCTAACTCCAAACATTAGGAACCCAACTTTTTTGAATGAAGATTTCATAAAGTAGGTTCAATATGGTAATAACAAGCTATTTGGAAAACTAGATGGCACTCCGATTTCTATTCTTATGCATGAGTATCTTTATTTTAGAAGCATGGGTGATACTTAAGTTGCAAGATTAATAAGAGTGTAGGCTCTGAATGGGTTCAAGCTTTTGAACAAGTTGTTAGCAATGCATCCCTAGAGAGCGCCACCTATGTGAGTGTTACTACATGCCAAAATTAAACGACGAAGGGATTTCCTTAATACAATCATGAAACAATACAAAGATGCATAGCCTTTAAGAGTAGCAAACCTAAAAATTGCACCATGAACAACACTTTGATGTTGCTACCGTATATTTTAACATTAAGATCTGATGTTCAAGACGTAGTTCACTTCATTCCTATTAAGTTGAAAGTAGTAAAGTTAGGTATAAGTTCAAACCGGAAAGTACCTTCACTTAAAGCAAAGTGTGATAACGAAAAGATGTTTTTTTGACTCTCTTTGAACTTCCTTTTCAAATTGATGAATTTGCGGGGGATATTTATGTGGTTATGTAATTAGGTTTTAACTTGGTAAACTTATGCAACTATACGTTGGGTTGGAAATTCTCAAATATGAAATAAGATAAGTTTGGGTGGAGTTTTAGTATCACATCTAGTAGTGCTCGGGCTTTGGAGCGTCAATTCGTATCTCAGATCTTGATATTTTTGTTACGTATTTTATTTAGCAGGTCGTATAAATTAATATAAAGGATAATTTGTAATCCAACCATTAGGGGAATTCTAATCAATCCAACATCTCAGACATAGTCGTTTCAAAATCCAAAGAGACCTTCGTTGAAGGGACGTTTTCGGAGTTCAAAGGACCGCATGCTAGATAGTGTGAGGTTCTTTGCGGTACTTTTGAGGTTGATCTCGTCAATGTTCGCAGACAAAGATAGTGTGATGTCACATCCTGTGAGCGGATCACCAATACCCTACGTGCAAGTATGATGGCGGTGATATTCTTTCTAAGGACAATCCTTCATTGTCACTTCAGTGATTGATTCTCTAATTTATTTACTATTTTGTTTGCCATATTTGGTTTATTGTTTTCTCATTGTTCCATCTTGTCCTAAAATGTTGAATTGCATAGAGTTAGTTTCTTTCTACATTTTGTAATTGGATCATGAATCTGAAATGCATGATTATTTGTTTACTAATCCCTGATACTATTCAATTGATTCATATTAATCCATATAATTACTATCTAATGTATACCTTGTTGATCATGCTAAACACAAAAAAAAGTAAAAATATATTTATATTTTTTTATAATAACAAGCTACTCTTTAGGTTATTTAAATATCATAATTCAGTGTCTACTGAGATATACCAAGAAATCTGTATTGTATTTTCTTCTATTGTTCATCCCACAGAGACATCGTGATAGTTGTAGTTTCCACGCTTACGTTTCTATGGGATCATGTAAATACAAAATACCGATGGATTCATACCAAGAAATTATGTTAAGGCAGAGTTCAAATAAAACAATTCGTGACATATAATCGATTTCTATGACTGCTTTCAGCCCAATCATCACAAGCGAGATCTTGATATATTGTTGCCGATGGTTGAAATTTAATATCCACCGAGCTTTTTCAGAATAGTAGTAAGATCCACACATGATTTCAAATTGCAGAGTCATCATGTCATCTTATGCAAATTGAAGACATTTATTTAAAACTGTGGAATTCGGTCCTTGTACACAACAAGCTCTTTACGTATATAAGCAGATATGAAGGCAAAAGCATATCACGAATACGTTTGTTTTATTACAGATCATCTCCAGTACTTGGAAAGTATACGGCCATCTATATATGGACGAAATTTGCGTAAATATACTACACGAATCAAACTACGCAGACGCAGATAGATGCTGGGAAATGATGATCAAAACATGAATAGAATTGTCAAAAACAAATGACAGAGAACGGAGACTGGGAGCAACTGTTTAAGAAGAGTAGGCGCCGATGATTCTCCGCCCGCGCCAGGCGGTGGTGAATCCAACAATGGTGGAGGGGGTCCATAGACTTGTACAGGGGCCAGGGCCGGTGCTGTCGCTGTCGTTGCTGATGCTCTCAGTTCCACCTCTTTATAGCCTAGAAATCGACAGGATCTCTCTTTGCATAAGATGCTGAATTAGACATAGAAGGTAAATAAATGGAGTAAAATAAGGAACACGTACAATCAGTCTCCTCCCATCCAATCACATTTCTTTCTCTGTCGAAAACTATTTTGTAACCGGTCATGAAATTCTCTGCAAATTGAACAGCATCATGAAATCTGAAGCATGTACTCATACTAAGCATCTAGAATCCTAGGAATGTGCACTTACGCCCGATGATAGTTATGTCGAGAGTTCGTATCACGGCGAAGCAAAATCCAAATACTTCGCGTGTATCCGGCTGCGCATTTTTAAACAGAAGTGAGATGGCAGTTTGAATCATGCAAGAAGTATTTCTCATTTCAGCATCTCCAACTTACGTCGACGAGGTAAACCTGGGGTCGGGTTAGATTGAACACCTCGCCGCCTTCCATCACCAGTTTTATGTTTGGAATGTGATCTATGGTACCATTAGGCCTGCCGAATTCCGATTTCAATGCATATTCATTCAGTCCTTTTTGTTTAGCTTATTGTTCCGGATAGAAATCACAGAGAAGCAACTAACCCGATTTCGTAACAAAATCTAAAAGGCATGTCAGAGCCAGTAGAAAGTCTTGGTCTCTTCACCAGGCGATCAAACTGCAGAGGAAAAGAACGAAAATAACCACCTGGCAATAACATCTGTTATTGATTCCGATTGGATTGTGATATGGCGGTTAGTTGCTATTGTAAATCTATTCATGCCTGTAAATAGAGATTCTATCTTTCACTATGCCCCGAATAAAGGATTCCTTACTGTCACAGTGAAGGCATCGAAGATCGGACCTTCCAGGAGTGTGAAAGATGAACCTGACTCGAAAAATGCGTGAAAAAAACCTATATTTAGATGTTCGTTGTCCATCAGCACGCCGGTCACCGGTCACCGTCACGACGTATAGCAGACTGTACAAGAAGGTAGCTCAGGAGTAAAATTTCATGGGAATTTCCAAAAAATAACAGTAGTACATGTGAATTGACAGTAACTCACAAGCTCGAATTGTACGGAGTAGTACTTTGATTCGGGCTGCCTTTATCTCCGAAGCGGATTCTACCGAACTGGTCGTCGCCGAAGCACATCGAGAAGGAATCAGCAGTGAATCCTCCAGCTGCTAAGGTGCTGGGAATTGATATGCCTCTTCGACCAAGGCCAAGAATGCCAGTGGGCATTTCAGTGTTAGCTTGATCTTGACCACATCTGTGTATATAAATTAACCATCCCATTACTCGGAAATGTGCGAACCGGAGTCAACATTTACTTAATGACTTTTATTTAAGTGGCCTAAAGATGTCATACTTGATCGCGTAAGAATTAATCTTACCCGAATGTGATCCTTGCTTCAACAGGTTGTTGTTGGCTATCATCAGTGATCAAATGCAGAACATCCTCGAGTAAGACCCCGGTGGTCATCGTGCTGTCGAGATATCTTGCGGTGTATGGGCATGTATCCATCGGGCCAGAGCACGAGTTCGGAGCAGCGCACAAGGAGCTGTTGCATAACACTCTTTTGTTTGTTGAGGATGCACTGGAGTTGAATGTGTTGAACATATAATTCTGTCGCATTGGATTGATTCAGAAGGTTAATTCATAAACATGGAAAGATACTTGGTAATGAATTTTTCATAAACCAGAATTGGTATAAAGAGAAATACTGAAACCAGATGTGTTCGGTTACACTCTTTTTGTACGTGGACAGAGTTAAGAAAATGTTATTTTGACGTTGAGAAATACAGAAATTCGTTTTTTAGAGTAGTCATCAAATGAGAGCTTACTCTCTTTCTTTCATAGAGGGGGAATCCCCATTCTAGAGAAAAAATATATTAAAAAGATAATGCCATAATATAAAAAAAATTGACTATAGGCAGATGATCCCAAAGTCGAGAGAAATAATAAAGGGGAAAAAGTTACTGGGAATTTACGCAGAAAGTAGAGGACTAACGGCTGAAGTTAACCATTATCTTTTGGACAGAGACTGTTCTGCGAACATTTTACTTGTTCCAAAAAGCCACCAAAATCAAAACGAAAAGAAGAGATGCATACGAAATTAAAGGCCGGAACGCAGTTCTTGCAGTCGCACGGCACCCACATCAAGTGGCTCCCGGTGTCCAGCGCCACCACGAACGTCACGTTGGGCGTTCCCAAGCTTACCTCCACATAGTACAATCTGTCAAATGAGAAAAGAGTTAATCTTTAACACCAGTTCGGTCTTTGCGATCGGGTTGACTTTGTTGCAGCATTAGCTTGATGAAGCAATCACCTTCCGAAGGCCGTGATCTTCTGCACGGTCTCGTTCCCTGCAGCAAAGGTCAGTCCATGGGTGCTCTCAGGGAGCATCCGCCCG
This sequence comes from Ottelia alismoides, assembly GCA_037367405.1. Lineage (NCBI taxonomy): Eukaryota > Viridiplantae > Streptophyta > Magnoliopsida > Alismatales > Hydrocharitaceae > Ottelia > Ottelia alismoides. The sequence continues at coordinate 75,860 of JAZKJV010001284.1, forward strand.
TGGAGCAGTGCCCGGTCATGCGCGACGAGGGCCGAGTAGTACTCGGGAGTCCCCTCCTCGGGCCAGTCTGGGATTTCGATGGACACAGACCGGGCCCAGTGAAGAAGCTTGTCGGAGAAGCGGTGGTGGAGGTCCAACCCGAAGGTGGATCCGCGGGCACGCAATGTGAGGAAAGAGAGGAGGGAGAGGAGGAAGTGAATCGATGATGCCATGCGGATTGGATTGGAGTGGCGTTGGCGGTTGGGAGTGTTGTCTGTGTATACAAGAAGGACGGGGAGACGAGAAGTCGATTTCTTTCATGTGTGGAGGAAAGGAGTGGAAGACTTGGTCTATATTATGTACGATGAGGACGGGGAGACCGGAGAAGTCAACTTGTGTTTACATCGACTAATTATAGTTAGGAAAAGCATCAAATGTTCATAATTACACGGTGTTACCAAATTTTATATGTCCATTTGTCAACTTCCTAGGATAAAAAAGTGTATTCACAAACTTGTCTACTACTATTCATACTTCATCAAAAGGTGGTTGGTGTTCACGACAATATGGAATCATCGCTTCGAACCGTGTCGTGAGATTGGTTATCATGGTTATTGTCCCAAAAGTTATTGATCAATTACGATTCTATTACTACAATCAATAAACACCTTATTTAAGGAAAATAATACATGCAACTGTTACGAAAAGTGTATACAAGACAGAGAGCAATTAATTATACCCTAAATTAATTTCTTAGAATTTTTGGAGCAAGGTATGAGTTCCTACGAATTTCATATTATAGAAAGGGAAAAATACGATAAATTATACAAAAAATTATAAACAAATTAGAAAATGCTCGTAAAATTCCAAGTGGGTAGAGATGGAGAAGGCTCCTCGAAGGTGGAGCCGACGATGTACTCGAAGGGACGACGGGAAAGCTCTTGAGAAGAAGCTTTGTTGTCGCGTGGTCCGTGGAAGGTTGCTCCTACAGTTGGCTTACAGAGTAATGGTGTTCAAGATAAGATTGTTGGACATGCGAGCCCACGGCGAGCCATTATGCAATAAATGTTATTCACTCCTTAATCTGAAATGAAGAATAACTAATTTGCATAAGAGGCCCGTTAGTATAATTAGGGTTATGTACCATGGCTATCTTAATGATCATACAGCTGTTGATTCAATTATTTAATCATAGAGGCTGGTGCTTGGATGAATATCTAAATAGTTTGATTGAGGACTCATCATGAACCATCAAATGATTGTTAAGAAGTGATCTTCAATATGAGTAGGAGATGGCAATCCTTATCTCTAAAGGTTGATATCTGACCGACCTCTTGATGCAGGTCCCCTGCATATGAATAGAGATTCAGAGGTGTCATATTAGTTAGGTCAAAGAGTTGACTTAACGAGATCGAGATAACCAAAGACTTATGTCGTATGCTGTCATGGTATAAGCACACATCATCTGACCAGAGACAGATGTGTTATTATATGTCTGAGTATGTACATTTGGCAGACCAATAGGTTGATGACCTAATCAAGGTCTATACACCGACGCGCTGGTGTGCATATAAGGGCATATGAGTAATATGATCTCTCAAAGGGATCATACATGTTCATTTACTAAATCGGAAGACATGAGCTCACTTATGAGATATTGGGAAGAATCAAATTCTGTATACGGTTGTCTCGCTTTGGAAGCTTGATTGAGTTTGTAGGTTTGATATATACTTTTTGGAAAGTATATGATCAATGCATATGTATAATATGTGCTTTTGCAAAGTACATGATCGATACCGACTCCCAATGATCGAATGAGAAACTTAATGATAAAACAAAAGAGATCTATAACTTCGTGTTTATTCTGGGTCTTCCAGTATGCAGAATGTACATGTATTGGGAATACCTGGAATGATGTGATAAAAAACGATTGTATAACCATGACGCTTCTATTCTTCCTTAGTGATGAAATGGGTCTGGATTTTAGTGACTCCTCTGAGAAGTGATCTGATCTTGGTCCAATTGTTGGACATTGATCTGAATGTGATTCGGATACAATGAGAAGATTAGATCTACGGTTTTGATTTAATCAAACATCTATGGAAGGTCCGCAAGATTTGGATTTGAGATGTGATCTCAATATCCAAGTCACTATACGTGTAACAATACAATCGCCCTGTCCTTATCTCCAAGTATCCTCGGAGAAAGCACATTATCCTTGAAAGAGTTCATGGACAGTTTCATTGTTGATATATTTATCCGAGCATTGAGAAAAATGGATAATTAAATGTGATTTAATTATCATGAATAATATGAGTTTGATTCATAAAATTTGGAGAGTTATTTGAGATAATTGAATGTGATTTAATTATCAAAGATATGAATAATGTGAATATGATTCATATTATTTTGGCACACGATAATAGAGATCCAAGATGATTAAATACGATTTAATTATCATGGGTATGAATAATTGGATAACACTATCCATATTAATCATATATATATAAATGTGGTTTATAATATATTAGAGAGAGCACATTGTGATTTGTATTTGTTAATTAATTATTAATGTGAATTGGATTTACATTGGATGATTAATTAAAATATAATTTCCATTTTGTTTTGGGATGTGAATTTGATTCACATTTTTCCAATGGCATGTTTGCAATATTTTACAAGATAATTATGAATTATTTTTGTGAAATAATTGACAACAATTGTTGTTGTAAATCATGGAGATATCATGAGATAATAGTATCTCATGAGATAATGAGATCTCATGAGATGTTAGTAGCTGTCCCCCCTTTTTAGGGGATATGATTTATCTCGTCATTATCTCTAAGGATAATTAATTGATTTGAATTTAAATATAATGATTTATCGATATATATTAAATTAAATTAATTGTTTTTACAACAAGATAATAGTCATTGAAAGAAACACAAATCAATCTCAACCATCGATTGTGTGTTGTCCATGGATTGGGATCCATGGACTCCCGAAACCCTATATAAGAAGAGGCACCCCTTCCTCTTCAAAATATACATGATTATGAATGCTCTCTCTCTCTCTCTCTTTTTCTCCACAAGCCAAACCTCTCTATCTCTTATAATGGTTGTCCACCAATGAGCCGTTGTGAGAGTCATCATCGATGCAACATCGTCGTTATGCTGCCGGATCATCTACTCGTGGATCTCCATCTCCTTCGTTGCTTCTCGCTCGTGAAGAAGATGTTGGATCTCGTGTGACGAGATCAGGAGATCCACCGCTTGGATCATCAACATGGATTGCGAGGAGCACGTGTCTCATTAACATGCTCGCAAGCATCTCCTCCGTTGGATTGGACTTGAGGCAAGAGGTCTCTTCGTTTAGAGACTCGATCGCAACCATGCTTCAAGATGTAAACCTTATACCTAATTATGGTTTAGATGAAACGATCCAAGAAAGGTTCTTGCATCATGTGATTTCATCATATTAAAAATTTTAAATTCCGCTGCCCAGAGCAACTAGTGCGACTAGTCGCTCCCGATCGCATACGATGCGATCCTCACGCTTCCGTGATGCGCTTGAGGATTTTACCATATCCTTCAAGTGGTATCAGTGTTAGGTTTACGGAGGTTATGGATATGATCCATGAACCTATGAAGATTTGGGCTCGTTTGGGTTCGTGAAGATTTTAGCATTTCAATTTTTGCAGTCCTGTCTTGTGACAACTTTTCGGTCTTGTTTAAAACGTTTAAACATGAATTTTTAAATTGGATATGTTCCCCATTAATTAAGGAAATCGTGAGATTTGAGTTTTCGTGATTTGGAATCCGATAACTCTAGTTATGCTCGTTTTATTGAACATATGTCCACTATTTCGGGAATGGAGGTTAGTGATGTAATTAAAGAGTTAATTGCGTATCCTAAATACCTGAAAATACATAATTATCATTTGGGTTCTGTTTTAAATCAAATTGACGAACAAAATAAATTTAGTTTGTATTAATTGAATTTAAAGTGATCAAGTTATCTTAATTTTAGTGAGTAGGGGTCACTGCTGGAAATTAACAAATTTGATCATGAACCTTGTGATTGTCATTCAAATAAATTAAAGGAAATTAATTATTAATTTTCTGAAATAATTATTGATAAATATTTGTGAAATATTTAAAGATGATAATTATTTCCTTTAATGATATTGCATTAACCAAAATGATAAGATAGTTGATCTTGATCACAATTGATTAATATGAAATTTCCAACAAACATCGTTTTCATGAAAAAACTCTAGTTTATTCTATAATAGTTGTAGGATAACTTTTACATGCAGAACCTTGTTGCTTGAATAGAATTGGGGATTTGTTTAGCAAATCTCCTTATAACATTATCCAAATGGTTTTGATGAATATTATATGGTATAACTTCGGTTGAAAAATCGATGAACATCTCAAGTACAAAGTGATTAACTCGGCATTCTTTTTTCCCGAGGCGGATATAGTGCCTAGTCAGGGAGCGTTGGGATAGCAGGTTGCATCGTGTGTGGTTTGTCACACTCCCATCGGTACTGGTCATGACAGCGGGGAGTAGGGCTGGCTATCGAGCCCAATGAGCCGAGCCAGCCCCTGGCTCGTGCTCGGGCTCGATAAGCTCAGCTGGGCTCGAGCCCTTATCGAGCTGGCTCGAGCTCGATAAGGCTCAAGTCGAGCCCCTTATTGATACCGAGCTCCTTACCGAGCCAGGTCTGGGCTCGAGCCCAAGTCGAGCTCGTTAAGGAAAATGGGTACTTTTCGATGGAAAAGTGTTTTGTACGGTTAGAACTCGAGACCTGCTCTATTAAATACTATGTTCCTTACCCATAGGCCACTAGCCAAGTTGTATAAAATCTTAATTATAATATATATTGTAACATTACATTTGTTTATAAAAAATTACTAACTTTCTAATGCTTGATGGGGGGGAGCAAATGTA